>LOND01006969.1:0-14761 GCA_014220965.1 Paragonimus kellicotti
AGATTTGCACACATGGCTGATTGACATTCATTTTAACTTAGTCTGGTCTGGTTTTGATTTGACTAGTCTAACAGTCTGTGGTGAGCACTCAAAAAGCTACATCTAAACTTGTAGCTAAATAACCCAAGCAATGTGGCTCTTCTGAAAGCACTTTCAAATTCTAAAGCCATTCAGTGATTACGGCGTCTGGAACCCTCCGACAAACCCTTTGCAAACCGTTCTTATGTCCATGTGTTTAACGTGGACGAAGATAAGGGTAACGTTCTATCGTTAGTCTAGAGAATAGGGTACACTAGATTGTCGGTGCTTCAAAACTATTGACCCACTGTTTGTTATTATAATCACAATCTTGTTATCAGTGACGTAGCTATGGAAATTAGAGAAGGAGAAAATGCTAGCCTATTTTCCATAAACATGGGGAAAAATAGGCTTGGTGGCGAACGGACATGAAATTTTTCAGCAAATTCCTAGCCAGACCAGTTCCATATTGCACAACACAGTAATCTGAGATGAAAGCCTTATCTTGGAAAGATAAAAAGCAAATCCAGTTTTCGACAGAAGCATTTTCAACTACCTGTCAAATAAGAGAGTTCTGAAAATGCAGGGTAGTTTACAGTGACTGCCAAACCTCCGCCATGACAAACCACAGATAACTTACTGAGGGCAAACTCTTTCGTTCCTAGTAGCAGATTAGCGTACAGAACACAGGCTGGTCTGAGCAAAACACCAGGCTGACTAAATTGTTCGTTCCAAATTTTATCTTCAGTATAGAAAATAAGCTGAATTTAGAAGGTTCCAGTAGGTGATCACGTTGATCACATGACCTACGAAAGGAAAGGAACTATTTCATCTTTTAAAATTATACCTAAGGCTTATTAATGGATTCAGGAAGGTTCATCGCTAAAGAAAACCAAAGAATGCAATACTGGGTGGTTTGCGGACAACAGCTTTTTCTGTCAAGAAGTAACAACACATCTTTTGTCGTTTGCTAGTTAAACGCTTACAAAATGCTTTTACGTTCTAGAATATAAAGAGCTTGTACGTGCATCACATCTATTCATATCATGTCTTCATGTAAAAAATATTAAACATTTATACTAATTAGAACAATGCTGTTCATAGAACCCCATGTGGATTCGATAGGCTTCATCACGCGTAAAGCGTATTATGATGGATGACGATTCTCTATTGATCAGGAGCAAAATTCCCGTAATGCGTGAATGGCAGGATATCTATGGCAAAGTATTGCAATTTCAGGCGACATTACAAAAGACTTATTCCATCTGTACAGTGAAACAGCTGTCACGTGAAACACTGTGAAACTTGCTTCCGAATGTTGCTTCCCAGTACTAACTTAAAATCCTTTTGCGCCAATTTTGTGTTCTGCCAACGATTCACTTTCTCGTTAGTCAACGGACTAATTGTGTGAGAAGTTGTCTTCGTGTTTATATGCGCAGGAACTTTTGAGTTGAACATTAACTGGAAAAATAACCATAAAACGGACGATCATATAAACCTGAGTGTTCGTCACAAAATTGTAAATTTTAGACGTCAGCTGGAACAAACGAATCGATTAACATCCGTCTACAGTGCTACTGTATTTGGCTATCAGGAGCAAATGAGACGTAAATCATTGAGATTTGGTTGGATAGCAGTATACCGTTCGAATTCACTGGTCGAACTCATCGTACAGACGTTAAATTCATTCACACTGCACCAAGTGCGGGCATTCTTCCAACCTGCCGTTCCCATGGCCACTGTGAATCATTTAATCAAAGTTTTCACAAGTGATTAATTTTACGCAATTCTAAACCAAGTATCAAGTACCGCCCAGAAGCGAAAGGTGAGATGATCAATATTTTGGCTCACAATAGTTGAGCTGTTGATTTCCAATTTCTGACCAGTTTGTCTATTTGTAGGACCAACGGAACAGGGAGAACAGTAAAGGAGTATGGGTGTTGAGCAACTGTCATAAACGGGTACAGTATATCATTATCTTCACGTAATCTGTTTGAAAAAATATGAAATTGTTTTCGAGTAATTCTGATCAATACCGAATGAGGTTACAGTAAACTCGAATATCTGTCTAACGAATGAACTGAAAATAAGTTGCTGTTTGATCAACCGCGTGCGGTAGCCATGTGCTAATCTTGTATCTTTGGATACAAGTTTTTGTCACTACCTTCCAAAATTGTTCCAGAGGTTAGGCTAGAGAGAATGAAAAGAAAGGAGTAGAATGGGGACAAAAGTCGAATCACATCACGAAGGATACCCATTCAATAATATTTCATTCATCATCGTCGTATCGCATGTCAAACTTTAGGCATCCAAAGATATGAAATTACTACCGTCACAACAATGAAAATATTTTGCAGTCGTATATTTTCGTAGGAACAAACAAACAAGCCACGAAACCAAACATGACATATGTATAAGTCTATCCACTCTACTGCACCACATTGACCGATTAAACGTATTACCTGGAAAATTAATCACAGAAACGATAGGAGAATTAACACTTCGCAAACAGATGTCATCATAGACGGTACACGCGACGTCTTACTGCGCGTGGTTCGAAAGTTCGAACTGGCGGTCCTTGTGGTTTCAGATATGTACATTCAGCGATATGGAATTATTTGGAATGTTATTGTTATATGATACTCAACACCTGATTAATCTGGTCCACGATGAGGAAATGAAGTTGAGCGAAAACGAGGGGAGTGAACGGTTCCCAATTTTATTGTCTGTTGTCCTTATAATACCGGACGATTACTATTGAACAGCATTAACTGAAAACGACCAACAACTCCACCTTAGCGAGAAGGACATAGAGTCTAACCGACTGACGCTTATTGTAACAACGAATACTCTGATGCTAATGAACATGTCTGTGTTGAAAATTTCTACACTAATTCATCCAGAGAACTTTGAACAACGCTGCTGGTCGAACTGAGAGAGAACGAGAAGGTCAGTTTCCTTCACTAATTTGCAAAGACAACATGGTTCAGAATAATTTGGCCCTCTCGGATATCTCAGTGGAAATTGACGGCGTAAGTGAAGAGCACACCTTTTTCTGACAGTCTTGGTGCATGGGAGTTCTACTAGCAAGATCTGAAAAGTAAACGATTTCAACGAGCAGTGTATTCAGGGTTACGTTTGTGAACGAAATGGTCACAAGAGTGTTGTTACCATCTGTTGCGTCTCGTCACAAAACTTTGGTTCGGATTTGTAAATTACATTTACTGAACTTGCCAATCCGTAGTCTGTGTCTAAACTCAAATGAAAACTGAAAAGACACACTTGTCCGGTAAATCTTCTGATGTAAGAAGATGCGTCTCTACAGGTGAGTTGGAGTTTTTTCTTCGAAGCGAATGATGTTATCAGAATCTAATCATATTCGACTCTTTTACCTCAAAAATGATGAACGCAGCTTTCTTTAGTCCCCTACAAGATCAACCTATAACATTTGTACCAGGTGATTCATTTTCGTCATTAACTTCCCTGGGAAGACAAATACTTATGTGTTGTTTGTAACATTACCCCATATGCCAATTCTAGTTTCATTTTAAAAAATTTTGCTTTTACGTTTTAGTAAAGAACAGATACTGATGACAGTCTTATCGTTTATAGCCCAACCTTGTATGTGTGTGTGTGCACAACGATTGATCAGTGATTACTGTAAAATAACAATCCCCCCGTATGTATCACTTAAGACGATTAATCAACATTGATGTGACTGACTGGCCGTGATTGTTCGGCTGAAAAGACAAACCAACTCTGCAACGTACGTGATATAAGTGGACCTGTTGGAAGTCGATATTTTCTGAAGTAAGTTACTCACCAGCTGGTTTACTCTCAAAAAGCAGTTTCACGTAGTCAAAGCAAATTATTCACAAGTGACTGTCACACACTTTCCAATTAATCGATGATATAATTTGTCGAACCGTAGTTTAGGACGTTCATTATTCAACAAGTACCATTTCACAGAGGTTTCATTTGATTAGATAAAACAGTTCTGATCATGTTTACAAAATGTGTACGTGTTCCATCCAACTGCTGTACGGGACGATAAACCATTGAGTAACCATTGAAATTCCGCGAATCCTATCACGGCACATCTGCTACAAACGTTTCACACTGTTTGAACCACATCTCTAACTAAATGACATGTCAAAAGTTACCTTCCAATTCCCTATTGCCCTGGCTGTCTTCCATCCCTGGAAAATGAAAATATACTGCTACGATTTTAGAAGCGACTTACTAGTGAGCAATCGGAATGGATTTTGCTGAACTTTCAGGAAAGGTGTCTCGAAAAACGACAGATCGCCTTTGAAAAATACACTTCGGTTTCATCACGACTTTACACCTAAATGCCGACAAGGCTGTTTCTTCGCTGTGTGTCCAGGTAACCATTGTGACCACAACGTTATCGTGTCCTTCTTTTGTTCAACAAGCTGGATATTCTCAGTATGCTTTTTTGGACTGGCTGCTAACGAGATGAAGTTTCATATTGGCCTACCCACTGATATTACTTCGTAAAGAAATGCAAAATGTCATGTTCGACCGAAGCATCCAGATGAAGGTGAGTTCATGCACACAGATGTTTGAAGAAGATTCTGTCTGACACGATTTGCATGGCAAGTAAATCAGAAATGCGGCCGTCCTCATGTCCGACAAGAAAGATAAACATTTTTTGTGCCACAACTACTAGAACCGAGCAAGAGCGTCCGCAATGCTACGGTGTAACTGTGAAATACGGATTCCACAAAATCACTGACTTTGGGTTATGACACAGTGACAGTGATTTCACGATCACGTGACTGTCGGTATTTTACACTACCTAATAACACCAACGCGTCCACCTTGTTTTCAGGTAATGAAATATGCAAAGTAGGTCAGCAACTTTATTCAGTAGTGTTACAAATAAATTATAATTAGTTGCATTTTTCATTCTTATCTCAGTGATTTTGTTGGGTGGTTAATACGCTTTGGTGCGCTGTATGTATCAGCGTGAATTGTTGGAACTTAACCTGCAATATATCGACCCCAGTCGTGACTGAAACAGCATGTATTAAGTACGTCTTATTTTTGACCATGCGAGAGGTGTTAAAGTAAACTTAACAAGAGTACATCTCAAGTTATACAAACATTGTTTTTCTTCCAAAAATAAAACATTATACCAGCAAAGGACCATTGATTTTAGCCTAAGTTGAGTCTGCTACTGAAGCAAACTGTTTCCGTTGAAGTAATTTGAACGTTGATTGTAGTGCCAGACGTTTATTAAAGAAAGTACGTGCAATAATCGTTATCGCAAAGACATGCTTGCCTGGATTGAGAGAGGAGGTTACTGAAAATTCGATACCTCTCTGGACATCATTAGTTGAGTCCAAACTTTCCCTGGGAGAATAACTTCACAGGAGTTTGTTTTAGTTTATTCCCACTGAACAATGTTCTATTCGTACACTACTGCACCCTACTTGAAGAGGGCTAAAAACCTGTTCGTACAAATGAGACTGCCACAGTCCACTCATTAACTGCTACAGAAAACGGTCACTCACGCAGATCAGTTTTTACTTCTTTAAAAAATAGTAGTAACTATTCAGATAGACAAACACGGCTTTAGTGAGATACATTTACTGATATTTTTAAAATAAAAGTAGGTGATGTAATTTAGAATACGTGTGGAACCGAATGAGAGTTCACAATTTCAGAATCAAATTACAAACAGTCGGTACTTCTGTTTAATGGCTACATAACGCCATTGACATGGAAGTTCCTTCAGGCCAAACAAACAAGTTGTGAATACGTGTGTTGCTGAGAAAACTGGAACATGAGTTGCCATACGACTCTGAAATTTATTAGTCGTAGGTCAGGTATACATTGTCAGGGGTTAACAACCTGTTCCAACATTTACTAGTAGGAAATTTAGTTAACCCGTTGACAAAAAGAGTGAACCGACGATATCAGCATAGAAAGACTGAAGAATGGTCAACCAACATGTCAAAGAGGTGAAAATACATCAAACCGAAGCACAAGCCAGCTTGCTCAGTTTTAAGAGCATCAGGAGGTCAGAAATGTGTGATTTGTATGGAACGTATAAAGGACCTCGCAGTTTTGGTGGTCTCGTGTGAAACTATAAACATCCACATAATTACTTGGGTACTTTCCGTCTAAGTTGACTGGTGTGTGTATAACACAGGATAAACGATTGCGGAACATCTGGTGAACGGTTGATATTCACTTTGATTTATTTGTGGTTTTTTGTCCCTCGCTGATAGTTGTTTGTTCTGATTCAACAATTTTTTGGTCGTTCCGGCAAACCCTCATGGATAGTATACGCACTTTACTCTGTTCGTGTGGCCGACGAGTCGTTTTGAGTGTGAGGGTCTTCAACGCAAACTAAAATTTATTTGAACGCTTAACTAAAACTGATTCAATCAAAATGGCATTTTAAACACTGCGGTCATTTCTGATCTATTTTCCTGTGTAAGTTTGAGAGTGCGTTGGACAGTGTCTGTGACAGTCTTTGTAAGGAACTTATTTGGGTAACAAAACTGGGGAAGACTATGTTCCATCACTGCCGTTTTGAAGTAAAAAGGGTTACCGACACGTTGTTCTATTCCAGCAACGGTGAAATTAAATATAAATACATTCTCTATAAGGTGAAACAATAAGACAATTTTACTGAGCATTTAAAGCTGAGCTTTAGGTGAACAATTCACTTTTACTTGCATGGCAAAATATTAATTCAAGCGTACGGTTAATTCATGATATTAAACCATACTATGTATAACACTTTACGATGCTGTCCCTTCACTAATAGACAACAAGTTGACATTCTACTTCGGACGTAACGAAGAGTGTGTTAACTTCAATCTAGTGAATGTCAAAATTCACCATTTTACTGACCTGAACTTTTATTTACCGAGCCATTGGTTCCTCACGCAAAAGATAAAAACATTTGTTATGACTTGTTCTTAGATCCCATGAATAAAATATTAGTGTACGGATTGTCAGTATCTTATCCTCTTAAACTATAACATACACAAAACTTTCCCAAAAAGAATAATTTGATACGAAACCGCTCCAATGCGTTCCCCACTACGGTTTCATAACGAGAGGATACATCTTAACTTGTCAAAATTAACAGGCACTTCTGTCTTGCACGCTTTTTCTTCTTAGCTGAGAAAATGACTTGATCTCCTGTACAGGGACTGAGTATATTAACATGCCGACTGCCAAACAGGTGGCGATCTTCAAGATTTGGTTCAAACAATCTGTCTTAAACCTCCAGAGTTGCTTCCACATAAGATGAAATTAATGAACTGAGTGTTGCCCTTCCTCAAATATACCAACTATCATTAGGGACAGTTTTGAACTCTCTATCAAAGGAGAGCTGCACGTTGCTGTACGATGCGTCCTTTGAATCTGTCATTCTGTTGTGTCTTGTTTTTTTCCAAATCTCTGATTTCATATATTCAAGTAGTTTGAACGAACTTTGAATCGGACGAACTTGTATCGTAAGTTATTGAATAGATCTAAATAAAGAAGGATTGAAGCCATTCACATCTTTGAATACTTGAGTAGACCAACTTATTGTAGCTACTTCTTAACATGTAATAATGTACCTTCTACCTGCCTATGTTTAGCGACCGCAAATAACCAGTAATTTCAGCCTCTGGTTCTAAATCCTTTCAGAGTGGATTATCTGACACATTCTGTTTTCCGGTTTTCCTCCAACAGTCACATTTGACTTCAGTTAAGTCATTGTATAAGCAAGTAGAACAAGTGACAAGAATTTTTGTCCTCTCCAGATTCCCGTAAAATTCATAAGAAGTCAATTTTGCAAACAGCTGTTTTCGGTAATTCTCATCAGGCTTTTACAATTACATAAGGTAAATGCGAATTATATGAAAATTATAACGTGTCAAATAGGTCATCAAAAATCACAGGAGTGGTACGGATCACAGTCTACTGGGGTGGGTGGGAGTGTTGGTGAATGTGTTTGAGTGTTACACGCGCCTGTCATGAGACATGCGTTCATCAATGTCGACAGCTCTGACAGCTCTGGAGCCGGAATGACGAACCTTGTAGATTACTCGGAACGCTTCATCCGGATTTATTTGATGGCCAGTGTCAAGTAAGTGGGAGCCAATCGCACTGGAAATAGGCTTTCTCGAACCGCTGCGAAGCCATTTCGGTAGGTGTTCACGAATCCTTTCCGATAGCCGCCTTGTGGTCCTCCCAACGTAACCGGCTTGACAACAACAGGTGAGAGAGTAGATACAGAAAGACGAAGAGAACTTGGGCAAACTATCCTTAAGGCGTGGCACCAGTACCGGGCAGGTGTCGAACGATACGATAAGTCTCGCTGCAGGGTAGGCACTCTCGACCGCGTTTGAAAGTCTACGGCTAATTATTTCACTGTTAACCTCACCTCTATATGAAAGACAGATGAAAACCGGCTTTTTCTCCGCTGTCTGGACGATTTCAAGTTTCGTACCGGACCGCAGATTTTTGTCTATGAATCTCTCAGGGTATCCATTTCCAATGAGAGTTTCCCGAATATATCCTACTTCCTCCTGGAGAGTGTCCGGTGTACAGACGGGGAGAGTTACATTCGCGAGTATTTTGCTGAACTCATCTAGTATGACCTGGGATCATCATCGTTTGGAAGAAGACAAAAAATATCGTCCACATAGCGTTTGTAGAGCTTGCACTTAGTTACGATGTGATTGAGTTCAGTGGTCTCTAGTTTGGCCATAAATATATCGGCGAGTAGCGGACCTAGAGGTGAACCCATTGCTACTCCATCTTTCTGCCTATATAACTCTCCATTAAGGTTGCAAAACAACAATAGCCTCCCGTAATTCCGACATCAATCTGATTGTTCTCGATATAGGTGCACAGATAGTCAATAGTTTCTTGCAGTGGAACATTAGTGAATAGAGAAGTCACATCCAAGGACAACATGTTGTCATTCCCGATATTCACTGAATCGATTGAGTCTACAAAGTCGAAGGTGTCCTTTAGGCTAAAAGGAGTTATTCGTGATTTGATCGGTTCTAATATCTCCACTAGCCACTTTGCTACAGCATGATACGGCGAATTGTACATGTCTAGAATCGGTCTTAATGGCACTCCGTCTTTATGAACTTTGGGAAGACCGTACAAACGTGGAATGACCGTTCCCGTAGGTCTGATACGCTCGAAATTTTCATTTGACGAAGTAGCTTGGATAAGCTTTTCTCTGTTGTTGTTCCATCTTAATCTCTTTCGGCTTTCTGAAACTTTGACCTATTCGATAGAATCGACGTTATTCTGATAAGTAAAACTATTCCCGCTCCTTTGTCAGGCTTCATGATTAGAAATATTCTGGTTGGATTGCAACTCTCTTGTAGCGTCTAAGTGTTCACGCTTCAATAAGCTGCACCTCGGTATTCAGATAAGTATAGCAAGCGTTCACGAGAGTAGACTTACAGTGTTCAGCATTAAATTCTGATGAAGTAACGAGTCCATTTAGTTGAGCATGTAAATTTTCAAATTGAACTTCTGTGTCTAAGCGGTTACATTCAGACTTCGAATGACAACGTTTTATCCTGAAAAACAATCCGTTTGTTAGTTTACTAAATGGGCTTATTCTGGGGAATACTGAGTCACAAATAGTTGGGGATGGCAGAGAGTACTCTGGCGAGTGCACTAAATGGGAATTTTCTGAAACAATTTGGTTAAATCGAGACTGCAATTTATGACCATTTGCTTCTA
The DNA here is from genome assembly GCA_014220965.1 of Paragonimus kellicotti. Classification (NCBI taxonomy): domain Eukaryota; kingdom Metazoa; phylum Platyhelminthes; class Trematoda; order Plagiorchiida; family Troglotrematidae; genus Paragonimus; species Paragonimus kellicotti. The sequence continues at coordinate 9,766 of LOND01006969.1, forward strand.
AATTCTGAAGCATTGTCAAATAACTAAGTAAATCTCAAAGCAGCTGAACAGTTTGTCCCAAGCTGAGAATGTGTTACGTAGAATAGGACATCGTGGTTGGTTGGCATTTGCCAAGGACGAGCAATCGAACACACTTCCATAGTAGCTTTGATGGAAACTTGTCCCTCAGAACAGCACATCTGTTGCTCCTGTAAGATTTATGAAACATCATTTTGAAGTAGTATCCATGAGGGTTCCAGTCTAACGTTTTACGTATATCGCAATAGAATCTGACATACACCACCTGTAGAATGTTACATACGTTCCAGTTATTTTACTGCATGGTTTTGTAGTATGGTAAAGAAACAGATTATTGTTGACGCAAATCAAATGGTTGAAACGTTTAGGGCATGAATCAGATTTTATTAAACTAAACAAGTCCCATTACTGTTAGTTAAATGTTACCAAAGTGTGTGTCTCGTTCTGTTTTAGATATTTACATACGGTAATTCTTCTAAACTGAGATTGTTTCGCTCACTAAGAGTAATATTATCAAAAGAGGTAGTAGAAGAAACCCGATCATTCAACACTCCCACTACTGAACCGTTAGGAAGCTGGAGATCATTCTACAGCATTGTCCCTAAGTAAAGATAGCTCTGGAAAAGGGAGCAAATTTAGTTAGATTCCGGATTCCGTTTGTCCCTGCCTTCTTTAAAACAGTGTGAATTCAGCATTATGCTTACAGATTATGCATTTTGCTTGCAGATGCTGGTCGTGATTGACTAGTCCTACATATATTTGAAACGGCCGGCAGTCAGTTATCAAGCCCGATTTAAAACACGATGGCACCCACGAAGAACACGTTTGCCATGCCTCAACAGTCATCTGTGTTGCTCAAACAGGGTCAAAGAAGGCGAGTACAAGGGCAGGATATATTTGATGTTTGAAACCTTTTCTCGAACGATTCTTACTTTGAAATTAAGCTCATAGAAATCCACTTGTGGGAGAATTCATTCGGGAACTATTAAAATACAAGACATACATTTTTTTGTCGCAACTTACAATTTCTTTTGCAGTCCCACTCGTGAACCACGATGATGTCCTGGAATAAATTCGAAAGCGATCTGTTGGAAGGGCATTTTCTAGTAGGTAACGCTTTGATAAGCACTACTGTCAGCAGTGATCGTTCAAAAAAATGGAAAAGAATTAGCTAACTGTTATTCCCATGGGCGATTTGTATAGGCTATACGGGTATTTAAACTATGTCATTTTGGACGTCAATTCATTTGATAATGGAAACTAACAAGAACTTTGGCTGATGTCTTTTGGGGGTCACTGAGTGATGCTCAGTCTTTAGTAATTTCATTAGCAGCACCGGTAAAAGTTTTGATGAATTCTGTGCCTACATGTGTGATTCACAACTTGATTAGTTTTAATATAGTCACTCATACGGTGAATAATAAACTGACTGAAGTGCACACTCAGTGAATTGTCCGTGTGGGAATTTTTACGAGTGAATTGCATTTGCGATAACCAGCGTCGGGGCTGACTTATGGTGAGTAATAAACTGACTGAAGTACACACTCAGTGAATTGTCCGCGTGGGAATTTTTACGAGTGAATTGCATTTGCGATAACCAGCGTCGGGGCTGACTTATCGTTAGTGAGACTTTTTGGGTTGATTTATCTGAGATGGCTCGGTTAAGAAAAACCGTAAGAGATTAGCCCGGCAAGTTGTAAATACTCAGGCTGTGGTAACGTAAAATTAATTTCACCACTGCTCCAAACGTGACAGTGCTAGGGCAACACAATTCGCATGTACATGAGAGATGTGTCGGACTTCCTTTGTTATGTATCGGATTCACGTGCACTTGACAAACTGTAAAGGTTATTATGAACCATCGTCGAGGCAAACAAGCATGGTCTAAACCAGAAGGTTTCCAAATCATGGCGACAAAATATAAGTACAATGATTTCAAAGAAGTTTTGCGATACAGCAATGTCGAAAAGAAAATTATCCACAGGAACAACCACTAATAAAATAGAGATGGACGCGTGTGAGAATCGCTCTCACATATCACCTTGAAAGACCTTTCTAGGAAACCTGTGAAATTGTTTTCTCGAAACTGACTAAAATGCAGTTTTTCAGAGGACATTTCCAAGTGATACAACTGTGCAGAAGAGACGTCATAGCATCTCCGTTGAGATTCACAGCTTTCTGACATCAGTAATTGAAATGGATTTAAATCGCTTGCTAATTTGCACGTGACGGTAACTAATCCAGTGCGCACATTCCGTGATTGCGATGATTCAATAAATGTCATTTGGTTATAGACTTTTGACTGTAAAGTCAGCAGAAATCTTGGACGCGGAATATTTTCTACGTTCGCGATATTTTCTCAGGTATCTTGGTGCACATGTTTGCCATATTTCCAAGAAGTCCCTGAGCTTTCTTGTAAGGGTATGCATTCCAAGGATGTTGAGATAAAACGCTGTTCTAAAAAAGTCAGGTAAAGTGCTTCGAATTTTGAACTATGCCACCATAAAGTTCAATATGTGGATTCATATTAAATCGAATTCTTCTCTGTCATCTTAACCTACCGGCATACAAGGAAATATCAGAACTTACTGTGAATTTGCGGTTGATATTTATCTGAAAAAACGCAACAATCGTCATGTTATGTGTATGCTTAGGTAGCATTTCGTGAACTTTCTTCATTTAACTAATCGAAATCATCTACAATTGTCTTAATGTATTGGAGTCCACGGGCAACATTTTCAAAGTGATCAATCACCATTCGATCGTGTGACCAAAAATGAGGAAGAGGAGGAGTTATAGGCGGACAAGTTGACAGTAACCTTTAGCTCAGCAAACGAACAAACTAAGTTGACATCATCTACAGAGCTCTCTGGAGTGATTGATGGAGCCACCTCTAACTGTTATGTTTCTCTAAATTCACTAAACATTCCCCAAAATGAACACTTGAAAAGGAATTGTAAACTTAGCATATGTTGTGAAAAACTTTCGACGCTTTTTATAAATAACCAACAAAAGTGAACTACTGCAATTTGCCTGACGACTTCTTATCGCAATGCAATAACACTTGTTACATTTTTGTTGAGAAAATTCCGAATGTTTTACCTTGGTTTTGCCAAGTATATTACAAATATTACATTAAGAAAAATTACAGGAAGAAAATGATATTGTTGGAAACTTTCGCGGAAAAGTTATTATTGACGGGGGTGTGCAGCAGCCGATTAATTTTGTTTGTGCAATTAGCCCGTTGATTGAGTTCAGTGCATATTTTCCAATTGAAACAGATGAAAGTGTCAATGGTTTATGGCCAATTGTTAGAAATGTCAAATTAGTCTGCATTTGTGATTTATTGTAGACAGATTTCAACTGCCCGCAAAATTGTTTATGGATTTGCCAAAGAAATTGACAAGAAAGGTGGGGGTATTTTGTTCGAATCAAATATTATTACTAAACTAAATAACAACCGATTCATTCAAGAGTCTGCTAGTGTCACGATATTATAAGGTATAATACTGTCATTTTTGCACAGTTCGTGTCAAAATGTCACAAGAAAATCGGGTGGAAGAATTGCTTCCGCGGTGGGTTCTTAGGCTGTTCATTATGTTGGCGGAAAATCTGACAAGTTCACTTTGAAACGATGTGGAAGAGCATTGTAGGTTTTCGTTTTCCAAACAATCTCAGCGTTCTGTTTTACAGTGATTAAAACGGTTCAGTGCCCTAAAGTGTTACAAGAAAGGAAACAGGATACTGGCTGAAAAAAATCTAACACAAGATTTTTTGTAAAACAACGTATGATTACATGAACAAAAACAATATTAAAAGACACACCTTCACATCTGTTACGCCATTTCACGACGAATAAAATCAGGGTAGTTTACCTTCAGTAAATCTCGTTTCCGAACCCAGTAACAGTGTGATTTCGACAGAATGTATGCATCATACGTTTTAAACACATTCTTCTGCCCACATTGTTTTTGACTTTTGGCTGAAAAGTTAAGATGTTCTTTACAAACTGGTCTGCGCTGTATGATACAGGTATATTGAGGAACAATGTGTTTCAAAGAATATACTCCTATTCGACAGAGTCAGATTTGACTCAAGACGTAATAGATAGGTCACGTACTAATTCATGCGGCCAGTCAACAGATTAATAATAATGTGCTTTAATCAAGGTATTCACACGTGAATTACGTCGCTATGATTGATGCCTTCTACATTAAAAACAATCGTTATGCTACTAGCAGTTGCCATTAAAGAGTGAAATATTTCCATTAATAAATTGTTCAACCTGCGAATTTGACATTTCAGTACATGCAGGAGTTCTCTAATTGGCAGGTTTATCGCGGTTTGCACCGATGGAGTGGACTGCTTCAAACCGTTAACACCGTCAGTTGGTCGATTACTCCATGGCTCACGTTTTGTAAATGCCCCAATACAATGCGAACTTGGTCAGAAAGAATGAAAATCGGTCAATAATTTGCAAGTTATTCAAAGATAATCTCTTCAACCATCCGTACTAGAGATACTGTAACCAAATAAAACGACGCTGTTCTACAAACAACCATAAACAATCGTGAAGTTTGCTTTCCCGACAACCCAAGACTTGTACAATCAATGCAAACTGTGCAAAGTTCATCCAATTCGCGCTGTTCAATATTAGTAACGGTATGTATATGTTCATAAGACAAACCCCACACGGATTCGAAGGCCATATCCCACCTGGTCCAGCTGATTTCAGCCACAGCAACCCAAAGAGATTCCGTCTGGAATCATTATTAAAGGAGATTCATTTTCGATGGAAACACGAAGTTTATACGATAGTTTCGTTTGTCCCCACTGGTAATTGACGTGGACGATTCGGAAAACGTTGCATAGTAATCTCAAGAACTTCAGATTTCCACATTACTGAGGAGGGAATAATTGCCTGCAATTGCGCACCAGTCTGAAGCAGATCTAGTTGCACCACTAGACAATCGATTCG
>LOND01006972.1:0-12903 GCA_014220965.1 Paragonimus kellicotti
TCATTTGACCATTCTGAATTTTGGGAGTTGAATAGAGCGTTTCGCATGTTTACTCAGATCTCATTACCATGTACATTTCGGGAACGCTTGTCAGATTTGTCTTCTTTAAAGTTTGGGAGGATGTTAAGATCGTGATCGACGCGACATTCCTGTTCATCATAGCTCAGGCCACGGGAACTCATCAAGCGGACTTATTTAGAAGACCAGTGTGGACGCATGCGATTGTTTCTAGGGTTCCGGACAATCAAACACAATACGTGATGGAACTGGCGGTTGACTTTCTTCGAAAGCAGTGAACCTGCGATCAAAGTTGTACACAGGAATCTTCTGCAGTCCGGCTGTCTAGTGGACCCTATCAACAGTAGCGGCCCATATGCAGAGAGAAATGACTTCTAAGAACGTTGTTGATAGATTTGACTCCAACACGATCAATTCAGTTTTCGCACGCAACACAAATAAACTGAGTCTCACGACTTTTTTTGATCCGATTGTGGTTTCGTGGGCTTCCGTGTTTCAAACGCATAACATAATTCTTGCAACCTTTCTGTTTTGAGTGTAAACTTGAGATCTGAAAATTGGGTAATGATTTCTCCGAACAAATCCACTTTTACTGCCAACCTACTTCGACCCGTTTGCGTTGATTCACCGGCAACTTGAGAAGGGTAATCGGTTCCACCTGAAGTCCAACGTAGTTTAACGGCACTGCGGATCAAAGAAATGCTCGCACTCGAAACATAACGGATTGCTTCTGGCTTCACTCTCTAATTCTGTGAACACCATTTCAGAACAAGTGGATTACGTAGGAGATGACCATTACTTTATTTGTTCTTATATAGTTCAAAATGATCCGGAATGGGAATTCAGGTTTTTCGGAATGTGAAAAGGCTTAGAAAACTCGAGATAATACGGCGATCAAAGGGATAATCACAAAGTAGATTTCTGCATCAGTGAAGGGTTCGAAACCGTGTTAATAATAGAACGTACATCGTTTCTGTGAGAGCGAGCGTCAGCTGATAGGACTAATCCTCCGAAACCTCCGTATTGTTGCTTCAGGGAGAAGACTAGGTTCAGTCTAATCCACTAAAGGCGTTTCGTGAATGGATTAAGGAAATCTGATTCTTCACAAGTAGTACTCAATGCAAAAAAAGTTTATCTCATAAAAATACTTCTTCCTGAAAGGAGCACTATAGATCTGCGAACATGTATATGCGGTAAGAAATATATTCATATATGATTTGCAATCGCTAGCTCTCAATACTGAGCTCGATCTAACTATACATGCGCACAGAAAGGTCAGTCGGCCAGATTAACTGGGAAGACGAAATCGCCTGCCAATAATCACGTGCATCAGTAGCGGCCTGATCAGGTCAACCTACCACCACAGAACAGAGTAATCTGTGTGTAATGAGAATGACAGGCAGATTGCGGTATGATCGCGAACTCGGACAATTCCAAATGAACTAGCATAGTTAAGCCGTTCAGAAATCAATAAAGGTTTGGGCTTGTATGAGAGTTAATTGGGAAGAGGAACACTTCATGACTTTACTCGTATATACAAATGGATATCTGTATGATTATGTCCATCTATGTTGTTTAAGCCAATGTGTACATTTTCGCAGTAAATATACGTCACTAACTGAAGCGCACATTTTAGACAACCTTTGTCAGGTGAACAATGTAACCTTTACATGCACACAATGGGATCGATTCTAGATGTCGAAAACCAACCAACAGATATGCGTGCCGCACGGCTAGGAAGGGCAAGTGGCATAAGTGTGTGTATCGAAAACGGTGTGCCAAAAAACACTGAAAATGTCTGCAACGAAAAGATATCTAACAAGCGCGCCGTTCAGCAGAATCTTAGGCAAGAGATCTCAATGTAAGAGAAGATGGCAAACTGATACCCGCAAAAGTGGACAGACATTCCTACAGAGCCTGGAGATCTGGAAGGCTTGTGACGTGCACGACACAAATGCCATTTTCACGAGAATAAGAAATACAAATACCAGAATTGTGTCTTGTAACATATCGGTTCGTACACAGTTGTTGTGGCGGACGTGTACCTACATTGTCGAACAAACAAACGTTTTCGGAAGTGTTAACTGACCAAAAATCTATTACAGAAACAGCTAAAGAAAGTGAACTCTGATATTGTCGATTGCAGTACAAACACTGGTTTTTGTACTGCCCATATCAATTTCTTCGCTCTGTTACTGTGTAGTACGATCCTCAAACGCTTAACAGCCAATGAAACTGTTGATCATGCAACAACAACGTATTTTGTGTGTAGAAATATACTTGATCATACAACTGAATAGTCCGGAAAGTGATCGTCTATCGTGTTTATCAACTCTGTTTACTCATAATATCCATATGCATTAAGATTCGTTGAGAATAGTTTTTACTAAGCAGCTAGTGAGACGGGGATGAACGGGTTGCGTCACGTGAGTCTTTGAGTTATGCGTACGTCTAAGTGTCGACTGGGCGTGTATCAATCATATGTGAGCACCTATAAGTACCGCTGTGAGGTCATCATGTGTACATGCAGTGGTACGTGTAAATGGCGTCCGCGAAGGCAAATGAGAGAATCGAACAGTTTTACGTCCACCAGAAGGGTCTCGTGTTTCTTCGAAATGGGAATCACAGCGAAAAATCTACGCAGTTTGCAACATAAAAGCTGCAAGGGTCTTCAGTAATCGATTGGTAGAATTATCAAGTAGTGACGGAGGAATGAACTGTAAATAACACTAATTTGTGCACGGTGTTTGGTAACCACTCCGAACGTGAATGTAAGCGCACACATATGGGATTACAAAAAGAAGGCATGTGTCATTGTATACATATGTCATATATATATATATATATATATATATATATATATATGTCAGATTCACCATCACGGACTACTTACAAAACAGCGAGCAAACAGTGAACAACAAGAACGCCTCAGCATATTACAATACAGCATTATCATTGCGCACAAAACTAAACAACGTTTCACTCAGCATAACCTGCTCTGTTTGGACATTCGATTAAACCGGACAACTCTGATCAAGTTGTGCACAAATTGTTTTGGTTTCTTTATGAGTTACCGTGTTGCATGCAGGTAAGCAACTTACAATCACGTCATTAAACCATGAACAAACGAATGACAGCATTTCGCAATTTGGCCGATTACGACCGTGGAGATCAGACTGGATGGCCCAGTAAAAGGCACGTTACAAGAGCGTACCGGTTTCATAAACAGGCTGAGAAGTCGATGACGAATAGTGTGATGTTTGTTAAGCAGGAGGACGGAGAAGGCGGGAGCGAAGTTATGTCAATCACCGAAAAAGTGGCTAACAAGCAATATCGTTGCGATGTATTGAGGACTACATTACAAAGTGAATGAACGTAAAAACATTGGTAAAACTGGACCTGACTGAAAGTAATTGGAAGTGATAAGGTTGCTCACCTACGAAACATCTTTGATCAGGGTGGCAGTTAAACAAACACTGCCAAATCAGGTGAATAAAGGAATGTAAGCGACTGATGGAAACCAGTAGAAATTGTCAGAAGAAGATCACTTCATACGGCTCTATAACAAACATCATATATGTTTTCACTATTACAAAATTAACCAGGACCAGCATTTGGTTAAATTTTCTTAGAGCAGGTTTATAACATACTAACAAGTTATGCGAACGGTGTGGCCACAGAGCCGGTGATCGTGTGGTGAATCAGTTGTGATAAGTGACACTTGTCTACATCTGAGATCGTGAGCACAATTTACGAACACAAACAATATGACGGACGGTATCACAAACATGACATTAAGATGATTAAAGAAAGCTCGCAACAGAGAAACTCACGTTTTCAAATTGATCAGGCTCATCGGTATACCAGTCTGTGTGTTAAACGCTGGAAGCAGACGCTGAGCCAATTCCACAGCTTTATCTAGGAATATCTGTCGAAATGAAAAGGAAAAAACCATCACAGCAGCCTCAGAAGCACCTAATTACGCATTCCACAATACTGAATGCGTCAGCCATCTCTGAGGACACAGTGCCACTTAGAGAACCAAATAAGCTTTACGCATAAATAGACATCGAAATAACACAGCAGTAACAAAGCCAATCATACGAAAATTGGTGTGTGACAATTGCAAGTTTTGCGTGGTTGTACGTAATTTGGTAGAAAAACGAAAACAATCTGAATGTTCACGTCAGATGAACCGTCCACAACAGATCTCGTGAATACGCAGCATTTGAGCGCCAACAGATTTAACTACGTAGTGATTTATTTGACGAAAGTCAAGATGTGAATTGATCCAAGCCATTCCGAGTGGCGTTTTCAGGTTCACATTTGTAATTGAAGTGATAAGGTTGCTCACCTACGAAACATCTTTGATCAGGGTGGCAGTTAAACAAACACTGCCAAATCAGGTGAATAAAGGAATGTAAGCGACTGATGGAAACCAGTAGAAATTGTCAGAAGAAGATCACTTCATACGGCTCTATAACAAACATCATATATGTTTTCACTATTACAAAATTAACCAGGACCAGCATTTGGTTAAATTTTCTTAGAGCAGGTTTATAACATACTAACAAGTTATGCGAACGGTGTGGCCACAGAGCCGGTGATCGTGTGGTGAATCAGTTGTGATAAGTGACACTTGTCTACATCTGAGATCGTGAGCACAATTTACGAACACAAACAATATGACGGACGGTATCACAAACATGACATTAAGATGATTAAAGAAAGCTCGCAACAGAGAAACTCACGTTTTCAAATTGATCAGGCTCATCGGTATACCAGTCTGTGTGTTAAACGCTGGAAGCAGACGCTGAGCCAATTCCACAGCTTTATCTAGGAATATCTGTCGAAATGAAAAGGAAAAAACCATCACAGCAGCCTCAGAAGCACCTAATTACGCATTCCACAATACTGAATGCGTCAGCCATCTCTGAGGACACAGTGCCACTTAGAGAACCAAATAAGCTTTACGCATAAATAGACATCGAAATAACACAGCAGTAACAAAGCCAATCATACGAAAATTGGTGTGTGACAATTGCAAGTTTTGCGTGGTTGTACGTAATTTGGTAGAAAAACGAAAACAATCTGAATGTTCACGTCAGATGAACCGTCCACAACAGATCTCGTGAATACGCAGCATTTGAGCGCCAACAGATTTAACTACGTAGTGATTTATTTGACGAAAGTCAAGATGTGAATTGATCCAAGCCATTCCGAGTGGCGTTTTCAGGTTCACATTTGTAATGTGTGAGGTGCATCAACGGACACACGTTCGGGTTGCTGTGAAAAGATATGCGCCCACTGCTACGAGTAATTGTGTTGGAATAGAGCAGCCAATCAGACCGTGAACAGGAGTGCTAACGAAGACATTAACACGCGCGACAGCGAAAACGGTTAACAACCAAGTGAATCAGACCTTGCGGGTTGCGTGGAATATAAATATACGTAAACGCAGTGCAAGTAAGCACTAAGATCACGGATGGCTAGGAATCTATACTGAATGGCGAACTTTGCCAACTAGAGCTAAGTGTTGACACATTAGTTTAGTTTCGCTGTGACAGGTGCGCGGTGAACAACCAGTATAATGCGCTACTAAACATAGTTAACCAGGCTCAGACTACATGCCAGTTCATCGGTATAGGTCCACTAAAGGTGTCATTAGAAGGACCGTAGATAAGTGCAATACAGGGTTCCTCTTGATTCGTGAAACAAAAGGCTAATAACATGGTGAAAGTTAATGGTAACTAATCAAGTGAAGTCGCATAAAGGATGACAGCCGTTAACCGAGGGTTAAGAAGGCAATGATAAAAGACCATATGTAACATTGTGTTTATTTTAAAGACTGATGATGTCATGTATGCCCGTATACATTGAGTGCCAAAGGATACACAATGAACTTCAAAAAGAATCATTGCATGCAACATAGAACGAACTTTCCGACTCATAATAATGATCGGCATGTTTGCGTAATCAAGACGTACCTTCATAGAGATAACATTCCACTTGTAAATAAAACCGATTGGGTGGGCCAGTTCTAGTAGGCATAGTTCAGTGATGCCTGGATAGACATGTAAATGGTCACCTGGTTTGCAAATTTATCGTTCACACAATTCAGTTTCGTTTCTTAACCCGGGAAGCTTGTCAGATTAAAACTAAACAAGAATTCAGGTCAACAATAGTTTTAACGTCGTCATCAAACATCAATAAGCAAAGTTCATAGTGGATGTTAGACTAAATGACTTAAAGGCGATTGACAGAACTAAGGTTTAAAAAGTTGCTGATCGGTTTACAAACATACTCATTCGAACGAATCGCAAATTTTATCAAACCGTTCTGGTCCAGTTTTGTCATCGGAAACAAGAGTGCACATTGATTTCGGATCACACCATTAAGTTTCATGAATCACACGCTTGATTTAGGTTTGAGAATACTGCAATAAATTCCCCTCTAGCTTTCGAATCATCAGCTTGTCGTGAAATGCAAAACCCACTTGTCGCGGCAGACCCAGCTATTGATTATACCAACGTGCACTTGCGTAGCTGGTATGAATTAAAGAGACGGCGAATTGATCTAACATACCTTCCGAATTGGCGCGCAGAAATGTGGGTTATTAACTATGCCCTCGTCTGAAGTTTGTCAGCTAACACTGGCTCAACCACACAGGCGAAACGGGAGTATGCGCCGGACCCGCACCACGGGGCTCAGAGTGAAATCACTCCTGGTGGTTTGGAATAATCCACTAAGTGACCCGTAATTGGCAAGTCTAATGCCGCTAATTCAGACGATCGGGTCAGTAGGACTATCTCACATGTTCTGGAAAGTCAGAAAAATGAGTTTAAGTTGACGGAACTTATGAGCTACTATTGATAAAAATTACGATAAAAATGCCTCTTGGTTTGAAGGCGAATTAACCTGATATTCAAATTACTTAAAAATACGAGCGTTCAAAGTGGGGCATCCCAAGAACGACCTTGCAAAATGGCCGCCATTCCACGGGAAACGAGTCCATTAAAACAATTAGAGTTACATAAGAGTGAGGATGTTGCAGAGAACAGGAAGTCCGAAATTCTAGTAAATACACAACGATAGTTACAAACAAGGGTAGAAGAAAGATACGCTCTTTGCGTATAATCGTGACACGAAATTCGTCATTTATGCACAGCACGTGGCAGAAGAAAAAAACTGGGACCGACTTATCATGTTAACACAAAACGTACTTCAACGGAATTCAATGTCCGACATCGCATCAAACATGGAATATGAAACTTACCAAACGAACTTCGACAAATTCAACACTTAATTTCATCGATCCAAGACATATGGCGGAATGTTTGCATATATAGACGAACGAATCGACGAACGTGACATGACAGAAATGCCAGCGATTCGCTATGATTGTGATCAATGGTTTAAGCTAGACAAAAAACTTTATGATAATTCAGTACATGTGATCAAAAGCTGATCGCGTTGCACTTTGTGTACCACAGAAACGAGCCGAAACCAATCTAAATGAGAAAGTTTTCAACCAAACGTCCACTCCAATTGAATCACCATAACGCTAAAGGTAATACCTTGACTTACTGCCTATCTGGGGTCAACTGAAAAATCCGGTCTTAATTACAGAGTTTTGTTGAACTTGTCTATAATGAAACAAACAAAGGTAGCCACACTAGGACCGCAAAGCAGTCAAATTAAGTGAAATCATTTTCGCACATTTCGTTCATCATCATCATCATCATAGACAGCAATACATCAGTGGTTCACACTGATGCTTGACTGCCACACAACCACGAAGAACAAAGGAAAAGAAAAAAACTTATATAGGAAGAAAGAAGAAAACAGAGGAGGGGAGGGGAAGTGGACCTAACTACTAAAAATAGCTACGTCTATATTCAAACATACAACATCAAGGCGCCTACACCTTGCAAACAAACAACAACCGAGCTGCATCGTTAAACGTTGGGCGACCTAATTCCTTCATTCTCAGGGAACCAGTATATCAGCAACTTCGAAATGAGGCTGATAATAGAAGAGTTGCAGGTAAGGACAAAGATCAAGTTGCTGGGAGAAGATAAGCGTTGGCATTCAGTTTGGAAAGATTTGAAGATCTTGCGGAGTAATAGGGTATAAGACAATTAAAGCCCAAATGAGAAACGACAGTAAGTTGAGAATGTAGTTCAATGGACAAGCATTCACTTTTGCACAATAACTGTATAAGGTTTTCAACGATTGATTTAAAAAGTTCATGTCTGTCAAATCAAGGGATGATAAGCGTAAACATGTGCTCCCTATAACTTAACAGCCCAGCATATTTGCTCCTGTCAGTAATGCCTGAATCGATTCCCGACTGACATATACTGAAAGAAAGCACCACATTCATTGTTAGTTCACTCACAGTGCCGTTCCAAGGAAACTGTGGGGATGGTTTTGTGTGAAACCAACTACGTCGTGTCTGGGCAACTTTTTACGCACTACGATTGATCACCATGACACTCATCACGTACCATGTGCTTATTTTTTCCAACTGCTGCCTTAACAATGATTGCTTATAAATATATAGGTGATTCTCAAAGGTTTCACTCATAAAAAGGTGGCAGAATAAGGTGACGCTTAATTTTTAATTTATTCCAATTAAAGCCTAGCAGAAATGTCCATTTTCTAAAGTTGGTTGTGCTAACCTGCACAACAAGTCGGGTCGACGTGGCGTACAGTCCCAACTAGTGTGGGGAAAAGAAAACACTGGATCCAAATCGCGGGACACGTGAGTATTAACATCTATCCACAGACTGGATTGTGCAGCATCGACAAATGGGGATTGCACTGAATACACACAGATGAGGACACTGAACAACTCACTTTCAGAGTCGTTTACAGAGTTCACAATGAGGACATTTAACCAGGCTGAAATGAGTGCCAGTGTTCAAAATGGGTCCCAGTGCCGATGTAGAAACCCAAACACTACACAAATTGCATACACAGGTAAAAACCTCAATAAAATCAACTGCACTTTTGTCGGAATCCGACACCTTTATAATGTGAGTGATGTTCAACTTGAAATTAACCAAATCCCCGACTACTCATCAGTAATCTAAAATATCGCCTAGCAGGTTTAATGAGATCGGAGATTTCGACCTGCCTAGGAAGTCCTAATCGCGGGGTGATCGATTGGAGTTAACAGGATAGTTAACTGTGTTTCCTATCAAGATGATAAAGCCAACAAGGTAAACAGCGGAATAAACACAACCTCGTCGCAATAACACACCAATGGACCGTAGCACATCAACGCATCGCGATCCACTTTTGCGCACGACCCAAGTGAGGCCTGAACCAAAAGCGAACACTGGACCTGGACACTTCGTTCGGCAAAGGTCCGACCAAGCTTACCTGAATTCAGCGTGACATCGTAAACAGAACGCCTTCTATCCAACAGGAAAAAATGTGCCCCGTTGCGCAGGGGGGAGAGTGTGCCTTCAGTCTAAAATCTTTGACCCTATTCAACAGTCTGCTTACGAAAAGGTGCGCTACCCACATACTCCTAAAACAGAGCTAAGCCATGTGTACGGTGTGTGAAAAGTAAAAACGCCACTAAAGTAACGCATCAGTGTAAGCCGGTTTATCAACCAAATCAGGTAAGTAATAGTATCATAATGTATGCCTCTTGTCAATAACCCTCAGTAGTGCAGTAATGGCCGGAATAAGGCAAAGTCATATATTCAAAAACGGACGCCAAGCCAAACTTTCAGTCTGTATCATTATCAAAAAAGGTGCTGCGACGGAGGCAGTGCTTCTTTGGTAGAGCCCTATAATTGACAAGTCGTAACTCTTGATTTTGTAACGAACCCAATACAATTAAATTGCTTACCGACGGATAAGCACACAAAAAACAGTTGATAAAAGTTTGATCTAAAACACTGATTCTTGAACAGGTGTAGCAAATGATTAGGCGTAGATCAATCAGATGTTGCACTTATCGCTTTCATGACCAACAGCGGACCCAGAACGCGGGACATGTGGTAAGACTGACCAAAAAAAACTAAGTAATCAAATATGAGATCAAGCAAAAGCAGTTCAGATGGGATGCATAAGACACGACCGAGACCGTGGATAGGTAGTCATCTCCTAGCAATGCACCTCAGAAGCGACGGTTAATAGAGTAACGACATACATTAAGGTAGTTTAAACTTCGAACTCTAATCCTACAGGGACAAGCTCAGCATATCTAAACCGCCTTGATTTTATCTCAACTTAGGTGGTACTCATGATCAGCTGCATATTTAGTTTCGTCCTTATCGACAAAAATCAAGTCGACCTAAATTTATTTGATATTGAGGTATATCATTGGCATGTATCCTGGTCATGTATTACAATGGAACTTCAAATCATCTGAATGCATTTCTACGCGAAACCATTTACCCCACGACGTAAATGAACTGAATCAACATTCGAAAATGGTCAGGAAGCCACAACATGCGGACAGTAATTCATTTGGCCGCATGATTTTTCCTTTTCTTTAAAACGTGACTGTTTACGTCCCAGTGAAAATCTAGTCCCTTTGTTTGTGTACAGAGATAGGTAAAGCTGCAAACACGCGGGTACGTTTATCATGTCTCTTTTGAGGCATCCTGCTTTCCGTGGTACGCTTAATGGCCTGCATCATCATGAATGAGCACTTGGAAATACGTCTTATAAATGAAGAATCGTTTTTTTAGATCTGTTAGCGGATAGACGGAAGAAACAAAACCAACCACCATGCCAAAACTGAATTTGACTTCCAAAAGCACGATGAGAGTTAGCACACATGTTTCACCTGGCAGCTAATGTTGCAATTTATGGTTAGATGAACCTAAGTAATAAAAGTTTCAAAACACATGCGATTCCAACGCCATGTGACATAATGGAAGAATTTATATTCCGCCTAAAGGATTGTTTACAGTGACTAATATTCATATGAGAAAACTAGCCAGTCATTAGTTTGTGCGACTTAGTTCGTACGGATCAAACAAACTTTTACGTTCACATGGAGAATAATCGCGACAGTTAGGTATAATTGGGCACACGTGCGTATATATATATATATATATATATATATATATATATATGCTGCGGTTTATAAACGATTCAACCTAAGAATTACATTACTTGTGTGGACGACGGAGACCATCCCTCCGTGCTGGGGTCACTCGATAATAGTTCCCATATTTAAGAAAGGAGCCCGGGGCTCTTGCGAAAACCATAGAGGGATTAGTTTGACCCCAGTCATTTCAAGGGTTCTAGCATCAATTATACTTCGTCGACTCACTGCAGTTCGGGAAGTAAACATTAGGGAAGAACAGGCAGGGTTTCGCCCTGGGCGGGGTTGTATAGATCACATTTTTACCCTTCGTCAAATTCTGGAGCAGCGTCATGTGTACCGCCGGCCAACAATCGCCGTATTCCTCGACTATAAAGGTGCGTTTGATTCGGTGGATCGATCTACACTTTTAGAGTCGCTTAAACGTAGGGGTGTACCGACCAAGTATGTGAACATACTGTCGGCGCTTTATTCCCATACTTCAGCTCAGGTTAGGGTTTACGGTGAACTATCTGACAGTTTCAGCACCAGGAGCGGCGTACGTCAAGGCTGTCCCCTTTCGCCATTTTTGTTCAATTTCGTCATAGACGAAATAATGGAGGACTGTCTGCGGCACTCAAATGATGCCGGCGTGGACCTCCTACCTGGTGAAAGACTGACTGATCTTGATTATGCTGACGACTTTCAAGCGGCACAAACAACGCTAAAGCTTTTCGCGTTCTGCTAAGTACTTCGGAATGCGCTTTGCAGCCTCAAAATGCAAAGTGCTTCTGCAAGATTGTTGTGATCACGTAGATTTAATGTTAGATAATGAAGTCATGGAGATTGTTGACCGGTTTGTATACCTGGGAAGCTGCATCAGCGGTGGCGTCGGAGGTGTAGGGAATGAAATAGAAGCGCGTATTTCCAAGGCTAGGGTGGTGTTCGCTAATCTAAGACACCTATGGCGACAGAGAGGTATTTCTCTGAAGCTTAAGGGTCGCGTATATCAAACAACAGTGAGGGCTGTATTACTTTACGGCAGTGAAACCTGGCCGCTCAAAATAGAGGAACCGTCTTCAGATATTTGACCACCGATGTCTGCGTTCAATCGCTCGTATCGGGTGGCACCAGCGAGTAAGCAACGAGGAGGTTAGGAAGCGGGTGTTTGGCACTGATTGTCAAACGAGTTCTCTTGTTCAGTCGCTACATTTGCACAGACTTAGATGGTTAGGTCATGTACTAAGGATGCCAGCTAGTCGTTTGCCACACCGAGCACTGTTTGCGACGCTGCGGCCGACTGGCGCAAGGTGCGAGGTGGACAGATGATGACCTGGCGTAGACAAATGAAATCGTTTACGAAGGGGTTGGTCACTGTAGATCGGGTTCGTCTCCCGGGCTGGGGCCCTCGCGACTCACAGAGTCGGTGGCTTGAGACGTTAGGTGAGATGGCGGCTAATCGAGCTCAGTGGCGTGAATGTGTCGTTGTTTGGCCGAGTTGTCTGTGAAGTGAGTGCACTTAATGATGCGGGGCAGTGAAAGCCGTGAAAGCTGTCTTGCTGATGACGCCTTACTTTCACTTACAGCTCGGTTGTTTGTTTGCAAGGTGTAGGCGCCTTGATGTTGTATGTTTGAATATAGACGTAGCTATTTTTAGTAGTTAGGTCCACTTCCCCTCCCCTCCTCTGTTTTCTTCTTTCTTCCTATATAAGTTTTTTTTCTTTCCTTTGTTCTTCGTGGTTGTGTGGCAGTCAAGCATCAGTGTGAACCACTGATGTATTGCTGTCTATGATGATGATGATGATGATGAGATACATGTGCGCATATTT
>LOND01006972.1:13003-25157 GCA_014220965.1 Paragonimus kellicotti
ACCTGTGCGCATCCGTCACAACGAGACTGGACCTTGACGTGGTGTGACGGCTTGCGCATCTCGATGACCTATTGGGCTAAACTGGACGGTGTGATCACCACACCGATAGAGTCACTCATACCAGGCAGGCCAATGGGTAGAGGTCTGACAAACCAGTCTCCTGGTCCTCCAGGTTGGGGGTTGGAAGAAGGTTGGCATCTTTTTCCGGAAAAAGTACCAGTTCTGGTACATTGCCACCCAACCGCTGCCTTGCGGTACAGGCTTTTGAGCCAAAGGCTTTGGTTGAGAACCCTAATCGTTCTCCTGTCTAGGTCTGGGCGTCCTGGCAGTATCTCAGCCCACACACAACCATGAATATTCACAATAACAATAAATCCATACTGCATCGGCCGTCTCGCAGTATAAACCGGGTCGCCCTATCTGCTGCATACAGCAGGGTGGATAGGCGAAAACATGCTACTGCTGACCCCTCCCCCACTGTCCTATCAAATTTAGCTCTCAGGCCCCTCCCGACCTCCATTTCTGATAATTACTCTACAGGTCCCACAACAGATGTAGCTAACTGTAGTAACACTGAGCCGGTAAGTTCCGTCTCTTGCCTTTCAGCTTCAGGCCTCCCTCGTCCCTTGCTTAGACCTAGAACGCGAATTAATATAGGTGCCTTCAACGTTCGCACGCTAAAACAGATAGGTCAGCAAGCGGCTCTCGCACGAACGCTAGACTCGTTGCACGTTGATGTCTGCTGTATCTCGGAGACTAGAATCCATGACAGTAGTCAACGTATGGAACTAACAGCACCCGCATTGTCTACCCGATACTGGTTATACACTTCGGGTGACTCCACAGCCGCTGTTACAGGTCAGGCTGGGGTAGGTATAGTTCTCAGCACGACGGCCGCAGCCGCATTAGTAGATTGGATTCCTGTTAACAGTAGACTTTGTGCCGTCCGCTTGGCAGGTTCTGTTAAAACCAGCTCTAGACGCAAGACTTTCAGAAATTTATTCATTGTGTCTGCTTATGCTCCTACTGACTGTAGTGACATCGGCGTCAAGGACGCATTTTACTCGGATCTGGCCACTCTCCTTCGGTCGACACGTGGCTCTGATATAGTCGTTTTGGCCGGAGATATGAATGCCCAGGTCGGTCGCCTTGGTGAAGCCGAATCTCGTTTAGGTGGTAGGTTTGGGATAGCATCACATCGATCAGATAATGGTGGGCGATTGTTGCAGCTGTGCGCTGAGCATAATCTATTTTTAGCCAGTACTGGTTTTAGGCATCGTGCACGTCAATGCTATACTTGGCGCCCGCCTTCTCCGAATCAGGCCTGGTCTCAGATAGACCACATAGCCGTTAGTTATAGGTGGCGGGGTTCCATTCAAGACTGTCGTTCTTATTGGAGCACGTACTTGGATTCAGATCATGCGTTGGTACGTTGTCGTTTTGTTCTTACTTTTTCTGGGCAACGACCCCACCGAACGGTTAGCTGTGAGAAACTGGCTTTACATCGGTTAGACATAATTACCAAACCAACTTAGAAAGCTGCCTTAGTGGTACTCACTCCGAAGACCCTAGTAGCTGCTGGACTCATATCTCACAAGCCATTCAGAAAGCAGGTAGTGTAGCTTGCGGCACAGGGGTACCTGGGGTAAGCAAACATTGGATTTCAGAGAAATCCCTGGAGTTGTTGGAAGCCAGACGGAGGGTTCCTCCTGGTAGTTCACACAAGTCTAGAAGAGATATCCGTAGGAAACTGAAACGTAGTCTAAAGGCTGATCGTGAGGCTTGGTTAGTGGAAAAAGTTGAGGAAATGGAAACCGCCTTTGCCTCAGGGAATGTAGGTAAACTGTTTAAGCTGATCCGCGCCACCGGTCCCAGGCGACCGTCGGTCAGTGAAGCTATCAGCGAGATAGATGGTACACTAGTCTGTAATAAGTCCAGAAGGTTGAGCGTTGGGCGGAACACTTTGGGTCAATTTAGTTGGCCTGCTGCTTCTATTGCGTTGCCACCACAAACTTGTGATGTAGCACCCTGGTCGGTAGATTTGGAACCACCCACTGAGACTGAGGTTCGCAATTGCCTTTCGGCTCTCAATCGTAATAGGGCTGCTGGCCCAGATGATCTCGTGCCGGCACTTTTCAAAGAAGGTGGAGAGGCGTTAGTAGAGGCATTGACTCAGTTGTTTCAACTTGTGTGGACGACGGAGACCATCCCTCCGTGCTGGGGTCACTCGATAATAGTTCCATATTTAAGAAAGGAGCCCGGGGCTCTTGCGAAAACCATAGAGGGATTAGTTTGACCCCAGTCATTTCAAGGGTTCTAGCATCAATTATACTTCGTCGACTCACTGCAGTTCGGGAAGTAAACATTAGGGAAGAACAGGCTGGGTTTCGCCCTGGGCGGGGTTGTATAGATCACATTTTCACCCTTCGTCAAATTCTGGAGCAGCGTCATGTGTACCGCCGGCCAACAATCGCCATATTCCTCGACTATAAAGGTGCGTTTGATTCAGTGGACCGATCTACACTTTTAGAGTCGCTTAAACGTAGGGGTGTACCGACTAAGTATGTGAACATACTGTCGGCGCTTTATTCCCATACCTCAGCTCAGGTTAGGGTTTACGGTGAACTGTCTGACAGTTTCAGCACCAGGAGCGGCGTACGTCAAGGCTGTCCCCTTTCGCCATTTTTGTTCAATTTCGTCATACAGATGTGTATATTTCATCAAGCATAAAACAGCAATCACCAATCTGTCCATTCGTGTGCGTGAGCAGCAGATCTATGCAAAAGCTGCACAGGGGCAATCAATGACAAGAATGATAATCCGACCGAAGAGAATTGATAAAGTACACAAGAACAGTGAAATGGTCGGGGAACTTACTTTGTCCAGAGTAAAAGTATAAGCTGTTAGTAACCCTCCTAGGTGGCGTATAGTGAATTCGAAAACGGATACAATCGTGAACTGGAAAAATAGAAAAATAAACGAGTCAGAAATTAGTCACAGTTGTCCACAGAAACCCGATGATACATCAACAGGATTGTGAGAGACCAGGATTTGAAACAGTGAACTATTTCATTAAACAAGGATTACTTAGTCTTGTATATCCACGGTAGTAGGATGCGCCAAAAAATCAACGACAAACATAATAAAACAACGTGTGTCTTACTGGGCCTTTGGCTCACGCTTGTTTCTGTTGTCTCCTTTTACAGGACTATCGTTGGAACCCTTACTTCAGAAGAACGTTGTCCCCCGGTGTCTCCACGTTGCTCAAAGTTGGTTTACGAGTGTAACGGGTACATGAAGCCAGAACGTCTGGCATGGACACAACCTAGAACGCATTATAAATGGACTTACCAAAATGATCATCAGCGCAACAGTAGTGTATTTTGTGGATTTAAATCAGGCCGTCAATCTAACCACCTCGATTCACCTTAGGCAATCCCAGAATAGTCAACCGAAGGGTGTGAGATGTAGAACTCTGGTCACCGACGAGTCGATTACCCTTGTACGTCAAAAAAGAATCCGTGTTCAGACCTTGCGATGGCCATGACCCATCACTTACTCTATTATCGATACAACTTTCACGGTTTTGACTGAAAATAGTTTTTCCCCGAAACGAATCGGATAACAGAAGTCAAAAAAGCATACTGTACTAGAACACAGTTCAAAGCGAAATCAGGGCGCTTTTTGAAGGACGTCGTATCGACGAGTTAACTGCCAAAATGCTAACACCATATAGATCTCAAACACCGCAGAGGTATAGTCTATCAAAGCTTCAAAAATGTGAAATACTGCTGAGACCTGCATTGTCCAGAGTCGATTCGGATCAACAACGAACAGAAAAAGGCATAGTTGACTGTTGAAACGGATACAGCAATCATTCACTTAGCATACTGTGAGGTATACATTTGAGGTGGTAAACCCGCTGGAGGAGATGAACACCAGCGAACGCAGTCTAGCAATTATGGATAGTGTCTCTTCATAAACGTTCCCTTAAAGGAAACAATGGAAATAACCGCCAGACGGACCGTTGAAAGACAGTTACCAATCTGGGTAACGACTAGGAAACTAGAATGCTTGTTCCCCCTGTGTACTTTAAACATCAAATTTAAATTTCAGGGAGAGTTAACCATAGATAGAGGATGTAGCGAAAGGGAGTTCACTCGGCTACTAGTGCATTCATTGAGCTATGCGACAAGCCCACGTATGGAGCAACAGGAAAATAACGTCCTCGAACGGAGCGTTGGCAGTTAGCTTACAAAGGTGATGATGTGATTGAACGAATCAGTCGACGACTCTGACCGGCAGCCGGCCGAACGTTCTACGCGATCTCCGTCACGATGTTTCATTCAACGAGCCGGATACCGACCTCTCCAGTGAAAGTGTCACTGTTTCCGTACGCCAAACCTCACTGTATTGACCAGTTTTAATGTGAAGATCGGCTATCTAGGTGGATAGAATGGAACGGTGGTGTGTACGAGACAGTTTGGAGTGAACGTGGGAGGAAACGAACCCTAGCAATTGGTGTTGTGCAACGAGTGGGACATGTGCAACCAACATCTTCGACTCCATGCCACTTGGTGAACTCTAAACACCAGGTCATCATGATCAATGCTCTCAAGGTTACTGATAAGTGTTAGGGATTTTGGTTGATATAAGTTGACCATCAGTCACAATTGATTGCAGCTTTCGCATCCCACAGGCTTTTTAGCCAGATCCCTTTCGAAAAACAGCAGTAGCAAAAGGGAGAATCGAGTCTACATCTTTTCGAAAAGGGCTGGCTGGAAATAGGAAAGCCGCAAGCAATCGTGAGTGATGATCAACTTATAGTTCTCAAAGTCATTTACGTAATCAGCACTAGACGATTGCATCAGTTCGCATAAGTTTTTGCAAGTCACGGATAACAACCCTCTCGGCCACAGATATGGTCGTCAGTCAGAAACTGTCGTGGTAAGTGAAAAGTCTCATGGTACTGACGAGTCAATACGAAATGCTTGCATCTACCAGTTTTCGTGTTCTAACTGCTTTGTTCAAACTGTTCAAGGGAACCAACTGTTTCAAATTTCTAAGACGACGATTTCCCGCTGAGACCTGCAAATTGCTGCGTCGTGTGGCCAGCTTGAGATGCAAGATATCTTTCCTCAATGAGTGCACACAACAAGGTCGATATCCCTATCAGTTCGTTCGGCTCTTAAAGAAGAACAAACTGAAGGTGACCAACAACAACCTCAGACGTATTGCGACTGCTCACATTGAAACTGCTCACATGCGACTGGCTGATTTGCGTCAGACACATTGCCGTCTTTTATCCGTCGTCGAAAACTTGACACTTTGCTGTCGTATCATTTTTACACTATTCTGTAAGAAAATCATCGATCGTACAAAAAAGGACCTATATCAGTCGGTTATGGAAGTCACGCACGAAGCAAGGTGAGGAAGCAACTCCACTGGATCCCAGTAAGTACGTACTAAACTATTCTTCAGTACAATTGAATTCACTGCAACTAGAAGCGTTAGCTTTAGGTCTTGATTATAAAATACCATCACATAAGCCTGATCGCATTTGTATTGAAGCCCAGTTTGAGAATCTTATTGATCAATTATCCGATCTTCGACCAACTAGTGCTGACAACCTAGGTCGATTAAAGACTAAATTCACCGATATAGCTCATGGGTTTATCACGACTCCGAGTAATAGCCGGTGTGCTATCACGAGGCAACACCTGCAATCGTTAAGAGAGCTTAAGTCAAAAAACGTAGTTATACTTAAGCCGGACAAGGGCTCTGGGACTGTCGTTCTAGACAAAGATGCGTATGTACAGAAGATGTTATCAATATTGGATGACAAAACAAAGTTTCAGCCAATAGAGAGAGTGGATAATGTCACCGAAATAGAGGACCGCATAGGACGACATCTTCAGCTGCTCTTACAGTTGAGGATTATTGATGAGGTAACGTATAAGTCGCTTAAGCCGTGTGGATCGTCAACACCCCAACTTTACGGCCTACCGAAGACGCACAAGCCTGGGATGCCACTTAGGCCAATTTTGGCAATGACAAACTCCCCTTACCATAATTCACGCGCTGCAGTCGCTACTCAACTCCATTAAGACAAAAACAAATTCCAAAACACTCATTAGATTCTGTTTGAATTGGTCGGTGACTTAACGATCATCTTTGCTGAGAACTAGATGCTCTGTAGACGTCCAGTTACTGTTCACAAATGTTACGTTACACGAAACGATTGACTATATTTGTGAGCTCGTTGAAATGAGTCACATTTCGTTGCCACTTCCGACCGACATATTGAAGGAAACTTTGCTGCTCTGTACTGAGAATGTCAGTTTTCGTTTTCTCGAGCAGTCCTACCGTCAAATAGACGGAGTAGCCATGGGAAGTCCACTAGGTCCCATCTTGGCAGACTTTTTCATGGTAAAAATTGAGCAACAGCTACGGAGATAGGAAATTGTCATATTACAAGCGTTACGTCGACGACACATTAATATTCAGTCGATCTAAACAGGTGATAGATAACCTGGTGCAACGTCTAAATAGTTGTCACCCTAACTTGAAGGTTACTTGTGAATTTGAGGTCAACAACTGTTTGCCGTTTCTAGATATACTCATAAGTCGTCGAGAAGATGGCTCGATTAAAAGAACTGTCTATAGGAAATCTACGTGGTCAGGCCAATACTTAAACTTCAGTAGCTTTACACCGGTCCAACATAAACGAACATTAGTAAATACGCTGTTTACACGGGCAAGACGAATCTGTACGCACGACAGTCTTGGGGAAGAGCTAGACCTGATTACTTCTGTCCTACAGTCAAACGGTTACCCCAGAAGGTTCGTAGATAGGCACAGTAAAAAGTACCATCTGAAAGTGGTCACTGTAAGAGAAGGTCTACATAGAGCTGCCTTTTAAGGGTGATTATATCATGCACCAAACAACACAACGGTTGAGAAATTCAATTAAGCGAACTTTCAATGCAGCTGAACTCCGCGTAATTGCTCGGACTCAGAAGTTACCGGTGCCTTCAGTCAAAGGAGATCAGCCTATCGGTGCCACTTCACATTGTATTTATCAATTTGTATGTAACTGCGGAGAAAGTTACATAGGCAGAACCGAGAGGTGCTTGAGCTCCAGAATGAAGGAACATTTACCTAAATGGGTTCAGAAGTCCGTGTTATCGGAGAACGGCAATGTTGCTGAAACACGTAAACAGCCAGTTTCCTCAATCGCCAGACACGTCCTGATCACTGGTCACGTTATCGATCCATCTTGTGCATTCAGAGTCCTGTTACGTCATTCTAACCAAGTATATCTTACTGTTGCCGAAAGTGCGCAATCACTGACTCAGGCCCCTGCTGTTCAGAAACACTTGTCGTGAATTTGACCCTTCGGCATGAATGACCATGCCTATTAACACGTCTTATGATATTCCACCTCTAGTTATTGCCATAAAAAAACGCCCGTTTTATTTAAATTATGGTACTGCGATGTCAATACGAAAGTCGGCATGATGCCAGTTTTTCGTTTCTAACTGTTCGTTTCAACTCCATCGGCTGTCATTGATCTTGAACTTATTTTTATCACTGAACTTGTCTGACATTGTTATATCAAGCTCAAGCACTGCAGGGTATTTCGACGCGAGTTGCCAAGCCAATAAGTGATAAATCGTTACCGTAATTATACCAAAAATTGTTTGACTCGTTTGTAGCCCCGACTATTTCACGGGTAAACACTAACTTGTTTTGCTGAAGTGACTGGCAACAAGCATTTCACATTAAAGTTTAGGTAAATTTACCCATATGGACACAACTCAAACAGCTTGTTCGCTATGACTGATTCCCGTGACGTACTCCAGGGATTTCGAATGAAGAACTAATAGGCATTTCGAACTGGTTGAAGCCAACGATAGACCCAATACTCATCTGAAGAGTGACTTAATTAGTACTGGTCTATGATCAGCAACTTAGCTACGTATGCTAAGTCGCGTGAAGGAAATAAACTATCAACTGACAATATTGTCATGATTTGTATCGCTATTTGATTCTATTTCATAGGCCAGCTGATATTTACAACCCTGAATACTGCAAATGGAACTAGAAATGGTGGTAGAAAAACTGTGGCAAATGGATAACCTGAAAAAGTTCATCAGACTTACAGCATAGATCAAACAAATCAATGGGCCAATAACAAACAGCTCAAAGAAAGATATATTTATTTTTGCAATTCACAGCGATCATCTGCAAACGACTTCAAGCACAAATGAATTCTGCCGTCATTCCCGTAGTATCCAGCTGCCGCATTACACTTCGTTCAAACCACAAGGACCCGTTACAGCAATGCAACGCAATTTTCTGACCATTCTGTCTCTCACTTGTCACCAGTTCATTGCAGTTCTGCGGTGCGGCGTTACATAGCAGAACAGGACCGACAGCTATTTAGGCGAGTGCAGAACGTCCCGAACTGGTTAATACAATCATGACGACAATATAGACGGTGTATCATCACTCGAAGCCCGACATCAATTGTCAGACACCTCATGATGACAGGTCACCAGGTTGACCCAGTTAAATTATTCAAATATTTCAAGTTGAACATCACCCACAATTGATCGCAGCTGTCGCATTCCCATAGACTTTCCAGTCGGCCCCTTTCGAAAAGAAGCACTAGACTCGAGTTTCGCTCTCATTAGAGCTCGTCAGTAGTGCATATCCTTGCCACTAGAACTCCGGCCATGCTTTCATGAGGCAACCGTGTTTACCACTGCGCCATTGACCTCACATTAGGCACGACCGAATTATCATATGTGAACGCTCAACCACTTTCGCTTGTGAGTAATGATCAGGTTGCCCGATCGTCTCGATAGGAGACAGTTACTGTCTGTTAACTCCAATCGATAACCCCGCGATTAGGACTTCCTAGGCAGGTCGAAATCTCCGATCTCATTAAACCTGCTAGGCGATATTTTAGATTACTAGAGTCTAGATGAATCCGATGAGTTCATTCAAAATATTGTTACGTCAACAGAACCCGAAGCTACTGGCCTTTAGCGAAGCCATGTTGATCAGAACTCACCAGCCGGTGCTATGTGCACAAAAGTGGTTGAAGCAACCCATAGGGTTGCCTTGGTGGTGATGACGTAACACGTGGTGTGACTGTATGCGTGTCCATACCCTGTCTATCTCTATTTGTGTCATATATAACTCGCATGTTTTACGTTTGCGACTGATGAGAGTAAACGAAATGTTAACATATCGCAACATGTCTTCTTTCTGCATTGATGAAGAACGAATAACCTCTATTACATAGGAGATTCTAACTGCTCCGAAAAATATGTATGGTGATCAATCGGTGTCACCATGCAAGAGTTTCCTTGTTCACTTAAAAGTTCTATGAATTCCCGTGACTATTCTTCTGAACTTCCTTCCGGTAAACAATGCAACAGTCTGCTCGAGCATTACGACAAATTTGGCATCCAGTACCCCCATGTTACGTCATCTACCGTTAGATAGCTGAAACATCAGTCGAGGTTGCATTCACTTACGAAATGCATTCTTACGGATAGATCGGCATCCCTCGTGCATAATCTTCTCGAAACGGTATTTTTTGGCCGGTTAAAAAAAATGCGCAGTTGCTGCAAAATAAGAACGTTTTATTTAACATTAAGCCATCATTATTCACGGTATCTCTCAAATATGGTAAATTTCCGTATGAAAACTTGTCACTTTTCAGCAAAAGTTCAGTTAGGTTTCCGCACTTGGCACTTGTTACCAGTGGTAATAAGCGGATCCGATGACTAAGTTTTCTTTCTGGAATCCGATCGCTAGCCAAACAAATGGCATAGTCGTCCAGTAGTAGTTCATAATATACTCAAATGGACAAGTATCTGGCTTCGAAGATCTGCAAAGAAGCTCCAACTATAAAAATGGGTTTGTCTACAACAGGACAAAAAAGGGAAATACACCGGCTGCGATCCCATACAATGTGCACCTGACTCAGTAAGCACAAGAGCGTGAGCTGAATCATGAAAAGTATTTCAGTAAGACTAACAATCTGCGTTGGTAACCAGACTACACACCCAAGTGATTATGGGGACTGCCAAGTGTCACTATTTGTGTTCAACGTTTCTACTAGCTGAAACCCAATCGGGATGAAGGTCAACCTGGAGCAAACGATCACCACATGCTCACTGGTCGGTCCGAATAGCGAACAAGCCAGTGGAAAATCCATCAGCGCCATTGGTATAACCTGTTTGAGCGTGCACGTCATAAGCGATGACGACCATATCAGTACTGCCAGCAGATTGAATGCAATTAGAGGGACTTCAGCAAAAGAAAATCATTTTTAATTTCATCCGGATTATATCTTGTGCAAGGACATAGTTGGATGGAAAAACATCAGCATTCTTGACGTTCACTCCTTTTGACGTAGCTACCTCGTTGTACAACAACGTAGGGACGACCGTTCATCGGAAGCAAACCTAATAGAGCACGTTCTGCTTTCACGCTTAGAGCGACATCTACTACAGTTAGATTGAGATATCTGGCCTCGGAGTCACCAAACGCCCAAAATATGAACCCAGAGTTATAAAATTCTGTTGATGAGTATGATGGCTGGGAAGATTATATACTGCAAAGGCGGTATTCCGGAGCACTGGTTAGCAACAACTAATGACTGAGTTGGCAAAGGATGAAAACGTTGAAAGCAGCTAACTGAAAAAAATTTGCGTGGACTAACAACAGACACGTGACAGAGGATTACATGGAGTACAAAGGATCATCACCAAACTCCAAGTTACGGTGTGCTTCGAACTTCAGAAAACTCAGCTCGGATTTCTGAATAGGATCATAAGAAAACTAAATACAGAGTATGTTTTTAATGCACCAAGCAAAGTTAACGATTTCAGCCCATCGCATAATAACGCATAAAACATCCTAATACGTAAAGAAGCAAAGTGGGCTGCGACCAATGTTATCATTATTGCCCTCATTATTAACAATACTCATTGTTGGCACACACGAAACATGAGAAGTAATTGGCGTTATTGCCGAACAGGAATTCTTTCCGATTAAAACTGACAAAAAATATCACCAGATAATTGTTTTCTAATTTACAATTCTTTACGCCTAGTTTATCCATAGAAGTTGGTAGTTTTGACGCTGAAAGACATGGAATGCAAATCGTTTTTAACCGCATGACGCAACCGCGATAAGAAACTGAAATATGAAGGCAAGTGTTTGTCTAGAATGCGAACGAGTCAAAAGGGAACACAATTGTTCTAGGGGGACGATATCTCTGTCCGATCTGAGTTTGCTTTTTAACGACCACTCGTCCATCAAGTGTGATCAGTCGACTAGTTGCTTAAATTTCTGCTCCAAGATTTGTTATCCTTGGGGAGCAACCATTATTCGTGCGGACAGATTTTACTTCTCGTGTCTCAGAATTCATAGTAGAAAGAAAGAAAAGGCTTATGAATCAAAAAAATATTCGTCAGCGAAATGCACCTCAAAACTTATAAAACGCTAGTCGGGAGGTTTGAGTTCGATATACATCAATAACAACAGATGTTTAAAAAAGTCGGACGATAGGGATTACGGATTGTGTGTTGGTTAACAGTCAGGCAAGCATAGTTCAGAATTGTGGGTCTGGTTGGTTGTGGGTCAGAGAAGGTAGTGTCGGCACAGTCGGATACTAATGGACTTAGCAACGGCCAAAATTCGGAATCTCATTACTTTTGAATGATTTCACAGTACCCGGAAAAATGACTCTTGACCGTTAGCAAGCACACAGTTCATAAGCCCTGCTGACGGATTTTGGCACTCTCTCTGGTTGTTGTTTTCATCAAACATAGATATACAAGCCTTGTTCACTACTTTGCTGTCCTGATGACTGTAATGGGTAATTCCGAACGGGTTGACATTGAACTGAACCATCGGCTACACTACAATGATGTCCCGTAAACACAATTAAGAAGAGATAAACAGAAAGAATGACCAATGTTAGCATTTTAATATAGTCCACAACGTTCAGAAACGTTTAGTTGCCGGTTGGATCGACCAAAATTGGACGTGAATGACGTTTGACAGTTGGCACTGCTGCCAGATGTACAACAGTGGTTCACAATCGATACTAACTCTACATATCTTT
>LOND01006973.1:0-20193 GCA_014220965.1 Paragonimus kellicotti
ATTGTTCAGAGAATTGCGTTGTGAATGCAAACTCACTGTCGATATAACGAAGTCGTTGGAGTAAGTGCTTATCTCAATGCGAGTAACAATAAGTTTTTGTTCATACCAGTACTGTCTTTTACAAATATAATATCACAGGAGGTAATCAATATAAAAAAATGAAATTGTCAACAGTCATTTAACTGTGTCTCCTCTCGAGACGATCGGGCAACCTGATCATTACTCACAAGCGAAAGTGGTTGAGCGTTCACATATGATAATTCGGTCGTGCCTAATGTGAGGTCAATGGCGCAGTGGTAAACACGGTTGCCTCATGAAAGCGTGGCCGGAGTTCTAGTCCCGGCAGTGGCAAGGATATGCACTACTGACGAGCTCTAATGAGAGCGAAACTCGAGTCTAGTGCTTCTTTTCGAAAGGGGCCGACTGGAAAGTCTATGGGAATGCGACAGCTGCGATCAATTGTGGGTGATGTTCAACTTGAAATTAACCAAATCCCCGACTACTCATCAGGAATAACACTACTTAATCGTATTATGGGATGTCAGGGCGCTGTAAATTACTATAACAAGCTTTTGTACAAAGTTGGCCTAGTGAGTCGAGAATAACATACGAAACTGAGCAGCGTAAGTGAAGTTCATCATAGACAACAGTGAAAGAACTTCAAGTGGTGAGAGAAATCAAACGGTTGTCATTTTGAGCGACCAGTATTTCCTGTTTGCTGCAAAAATCTAATAGCTTCGTCAATAAATGCACATCCACTACCCTTTGTTTACAGACGCACTTTGTAATCTTGCTGAGTCTGAGTTCGGCCGTACGGTTTGACATCCACATGCTCAGATATTGACCCACTTTCGAAGACGTGTTTCCGGCTGTCAGTCAGTTCATGCGTGACATATCCACCAACATTTCTACTTACTTGACTGAACGCACTCGTCTACCATCTACGAAACTGTGAAGGTTTCTAATCCATTTCGATCCATTGGTTTACTGAACTGACACGCTTGCTTACCAACTGATAAAAATATTGCACCTGTGTGGGTTTAGACCATATGGTAGAACATACTTCAATAACTGAAAACTAGAATGTCTGACGGGCAGCTAGCAGTTATCTCAGTCACAATGAAACTGACGAGTCAATATGAAATGTTTGCATCTACCAGTTTTCGTGTTCTAACTGCTTTGTTTAAACTTATTCCGATTGAAGTTCATAGAACTTGTCGATCCCAATAAGGGCCACACCGTAAGCTTGATTTCAGTAAATGGTCTGAATGAATTTTCTATACAACAGAAATGCACATTTACTCACTGTGATAAAATTTGTATTTGGTGTTCGTTCAGTTGATGACAGACAAAAATGTGCGCGTGATATAACAAACACGACTTCATACCACTTAGATACGTAACTACCCAGTGGATCATCATTACGATCACATTCGTAGTTCCATTGATACAGTTCAATTCTTCGATTGCCTATCCGATCCGTGAACATCATGAATCACGTCGCTGAAAAACAGCTCCTCATAGGACAGACGGCGTGGCACTTGGCATTTTTACACTTGTTTATTCATGTGGCATCGATGCGTGAATTATTATAAAGTAGATTACAATGACGGGATCTGTTCAGCAGAGCTAGATAATAAAAGCTGATTCTGCTTTACATGAAGAAAAGCAGAACAGCTCGAAATAAGTTTGCCGCTTCATTATATGGGCCGAGGGAATCTGGAAACTTGATGTGGAATCGGTCAACAAAGATAATATACTTAATCGAGCTCATCGACACTATATTAATCTCCACTGTTTGCATCCTTGAGCCTTACCCATGGCCACATAATAGTAGTGCAGTAAATAGGGTTGAACAGATAGCCTTTAATAGCACCTGTCACCAGTGTTCCTGGGGTCTGGGTTTTGGTATTGGTATGTTCGCCGAGCTTGGCATTTAGGTTGCAAACGTTTCATCACCAAACGAGGTGACATCATCAGTGCGTAAGTGTTTCAGCGTATAGTTTTTGAGCTGAAACACTTACGCACTGATGATGTCACCTCGTTTGGTGATGAAACGTTTGCAACCTAAATGCCAAGCTCGGCGAACATACCAATACCAAAACCATCAACCCGAGCTACGAACGACACCACCACTGTTCACAACTATCAGAGATCTGGGTTGCTGTCCAGGTGCTGTCCAGGAAGTCCTTCAACCTAACCCCGATAGCAACTATACTATCAGACCAGGTTGCTGTCCAGGAAGTCCTTCAACCTAACCCCGATAGCAACTATACTATCAGACCAATAGGGGTGATATTTTTTTCGGACAGATAGATAAGCATTCTGCTGGTTCACGTACTGGCTACACAGTGATCATCGTTTCTGTTCGGGAGACCGATAGTTCGTGAGTGCTTAAACACGTTTTGCTAAAATGGACTACAAAGATAACTTTCTTTGGTTAACTCCATCAGGGGGGTATGGACAAATAGTTCGGTCTGTTATTCTCCCAATTAATTCGAGTGCAAATATATCTACTTAACGTACAACAGTAATATTCACAATCAAGTAGATCCTTCACTGTTGGCGAGTCCATTTTTTCGTCCAAAACCGCCTCCGTGCTCGAGAAAAACGATTAATCCAATCAGAATGAGCGGAACTGTCCAGAACGGTCGAGAGGTAACCTTGGTTATTTTTTTACCTGTCCGACCTTTATTCCGCTATGCTCATTGGTGGCTTAGTGACCCTAACTATTTTTTCGGTAACTGTCCTTCTATTTTCTGATTCGAGAATGTTTTTAGGTCACTACGCACCATATAAATACCTTGTATTTTCGCCTTGTCGCACACGTTTTGGGAGCGGAACAAAGCTGTTTTTTGCACGCGTCTTTTGGTTTGTCTTGGGAGCAAATTACGGGGACAGTCGCGGTATTTTCGGGACCGAGATTTTCCGTGTTAATTATTACCAGGAGGAGAATCCGATTTTTGTCAAGCGCACTACTATATCGAGGACGAACCAGCGTATCCTTTCGAGGGTTTACAACATTCACCATCTATGTGACGTCGTAACAATATCCACTGGGTACCACCGAGTACGTAAGAAATACGTACATCTATCGATCTTCATGTTGTAACTGTTTCTTTCAATGCATACCATATAGTTTCTTCTACGGAAAGTTCCTTCCAGTTATACACAGTTAGCTCATTAGCTCAGTGTATTGTTTAGTGTGCTAGACTTGTGGGGTTCACCACTTCAAGCTCTGGTGTACAGTACTAATGAGAAAAATAGGTTACGGCTTGGGATTACGCAACATTCACATGTTTGTTGCCGATAGAACCATGTTTATCATGCAGAAAATACAACTGAGTGGCAGCTACTTATAATATCTTCACAGACAATCTGTTTTATAGAAAAGTTAAGGCTACTTACCACATGATGTTCTGAAAAACTTAAAGAATGCAGACCAAGACATCAGCTGTACGGAAAATTTACTTAAAAACTGAAGGGAGCACATACAATACCCATGAAATCCTGTTTGCACCCCAATTATTGCATTGTACTGGAAATCACAATGAACATGCTGTCCAATTAGTTGAGTGCTGTAGAATTATATCCCAAATTTCTAAGTAGGCCAGAGCAGGGGTTTCATTGTTTCTCTATCCCATGCCTGACCAAAATTCTGTTTTAGACGCTATCAATAGAGCCCAACCATTACTGTTCACGCCCTTCGAATAATCAGTCTAACTTACAGCTTTGATTTCAAAGTCTGTATGACTTATTCAACGTGCTTAATTCATTGTTATATTTAACCGGAAAACGGCTGGAAATAACTTTGGTTAATCAGTATTTGAAAAGTATGAAAAATCAAACGAACTCTTAATGAAACATTTTTTTTATTAAGAAAAAACCATACTGCATTCCTGCTCCAGTGGAGGAAAAAAAACTTTGCAATGAGTAGGAATACGTTAACAAGGTCAATAACATACTATTCGATAGCATGAAATTTCGCAAAATGAGATCGAAGAATAGCAATACATTGAACACTGAGAAATTAGTCAAAACTGTACGTCGAATGAAGTAGACAAAAACCACTGTGAGTCATTACTGAACAAACAAAATGCATAGAAGAAAATTCGGGTTAATTTTGAATACGTAAAGTAAACAGTGGCTCGCCTAGCTAAAAAGTACGTTAGCTTACTTGAACCCGTAAGCTTGAAAGCTTCCGGAACGCGCTTCATTTAACCGATCATTAAAACGCTTGCCTGACGTGGCCAGGTTCTTCATTAGTGTGCTTGTGCAACAGACAGTAGTCGAGTTGTGTGATTATATCAAAGGTAACAGTAGGAATGTTGATGTTGAAAAGACTGAGTTAAAAACTTGTCGATGATCCGGAAAGGTAATGGTACTTCTTGTTTACCAATTTGGTTTAGTATCAGAAAGATAAGGTAAGAGTCGATTCATCTGTGGGTCTTTTTAGAGCGAACAGTTTCGTGAACAAGATGAAAACCGATCAGTTGAGTACGGCTGTTGAACAGCTTACCTAGAAACGGTGTAGACAGTAGTTTCTGAGCAGTAGTTTATTAGTGTTTTCATCGGCCCACATCAACTATACAATAATCCACTTTTCACAGCGCAGCGATAAGGTGAGTTTTCTGGTTGTTGCCGTCATATTAAATAAGATAATCTAATTATCACTTATGGTGATTAGAAACCATTGGTTTCACTGTGAGTAGTCTGATATATTTCCTAAGATAAAATTGTCTGCAGATTTTGCAGAAAACCTGGTCGGAAATGTAAGACAAAAAAGGACGGAGGAGAGAAAAGCTCCTCGCGATTCATCAGTCAGTCAGTAACATCTAAGTTGAATGGGCCGCCACACCGACTATTGAGTTCAGTTAAACAATACGTTCATGATGCTAAGAGACCCGAAAAAGTAACCACATCGTTAACAGATGAGATTTGACTTCGCGGATTCACTCTTTGTGATTAAGCCTTCCGGTGTTGTTAGACATCCATTTACAAGTAAACTTCACAAAAAGCGAATGAATTTGAGTTCAGCTAACCTGCGCACAAAATAGAACAGCCATCTCTGCCTTACCCTCTTGTTTAAGTCTTACTGGCTCTAACAGAAGTTAACACGGAAAGTTGAGCACATTAATTTTATTGATGTGTCGTGTAAATTGATGTTTTGATACTATGAGAACAAACAACTTAAACAATACAGTGGCAATAATCAGTAAAGCTGAAATTCAAGTGAGTTTCAGCAAGTATCTTCGGGGACGGATTTGTTGCGAAAATGAAGATTGATCATTTATAACCAAAATATTCAACATAATACTTCGGTACCCAGTCCAGAAAAGCTTGATACACACGCGACATGACCGTTTCGTTTGTAAGATCATAGATATGAAAGCCTTTCGAATGAGCGGTTGATGAAAATGCCCGACATATCCTGAATCTTGAATAGCGTCGCCATCTTTGCACTACCAAGTAACAATAGTCGCCAATACGCACATTTGAAACATTGCTTTGAACTTAGATCATTAAACATTCCTTCCGGTATTGCCCGCTTTTATTTTTTTATTTTTCTCCACCGGAGAAAGAACAATCTCTCCTTTACCTATGAACCTTCTAAAGTAGTTCATCTGGCCAGCTATCAATTATTCATTCAGTAACGGTTTTACGGTGCCATATGTAGTATAGTGCTGTTTAAGACTCAATGGAAATAAGCATACTACTTACAGTGATATAACGATTTAGCCAACCAGAATCTTGAATCTCTCTGAAGCTTTGTTAGAAATTTGCCCATATATGCATATTCCCTTGGGTCTGAGGAACACGTAAGACAACTTGCGTGTTGATTATTAGTTCAACCAACTGATTTATTTTATGACGTACTATTCTCAGTACCCAGCTTCTTCTGAAAACAAATCTGTACTTCTAAACTGAGATGAGATTATACTTTAGCTTTGTCTGCAGGATGACATTAGGCCAGCCTAACTTATGAAGGATATTGTATCGTTTACGCTCACCATGAAACTGTCAAGTACATAGTTACCACTTCCCTTGTTATGTTAAACGTTTACCACAGCAACTGTGCAAGCAAGTGTTCGGGTAGATTGACGTTACTGACAACAAACAGTTTGCGTTAAATAACTTCTCCCTACAGTAAGTGTGTAACTTTCAGAATTCTGTCGTCGTCGTACGCGTAAGATCCTGAACAACCGTGTTGTATGTTTTGTCCAGCATGTATTAAATAAGCCTGGGAAGTTGGCTGTGAGTCGGTAGCTCACCTGAAATCTCTAACCTGCTAGGGTAGCCGTGTGTTGATCTTAACCAAATCAGGTTTAGCCAAGCTGGTAGTGGTTGGTGGTCTTCCCGTGGGTAGAAATTTCAGTTACTAACAATAGCAAACTTCTAAAAATGGCTGCTGGAGACGGATAGGCTATCTAGCACGGTCATAGGATAAACAACTACTAAAAAAAAATATGCACTGCTGCAGCTTTCCGAAAGTAAACATAGTGGTTTAATCACGACCGGATGAAACTTCGTGCATAGAAGAATTTAGCTGTAAACCCACCATTTCTGTTAGTAATAAGAGAAATGCAAACGCTTAGAAGGTGTTAAAGATGAATCGCCTTTTGAATCCTAATAAAAAAACTCGAAGGTACTGGATCTATGGGCGTACTCTAAAGTCCATATCACCAGTGGCACTAGAGCTAATGACGAGTTTTTTCCGTTGGTGTAAGTTACTAGAAGCGGTCCTATGCTGGATGGGTTTCTACATCTCACTTATGCATGTTATTAAAACATACCAGTCGCCAAGTGGGCTAAAGTAATTGTATTTTGTCCACGAAGTAAGCATCATCCGGTCAGAAGACAGAGGATTTATTGAGAAATTAACAAAACGCCAATTTGTCAGAAGAACAAGATGTGGGATAGTGACTTGGTGTACTAATCAGATCTCATCATCTCTGTGACTATCGTTCCTGACCTCACATTACAATGGTGACCAAAACGTGTGAAAAGACTGACTTGTTTAGCTTCTATCATCCTTCACGTGGTTAGGTGGTTATGACAAACCCATTAATCATGATATATATAAATGTAGAGGCTCAACGCGAAGTGTTCTGATGATTCGACAGGCAAATTTTCCCACTTACGTAGCCAACTCTAACTAATCACTCGTCTAGTAAATTGACAACTGCTGCCCACTCAACACCGCCTATAAAATAAATTGTCGTAACAGAACGCAAGACATTAGTCTTCGAAGCGAACTTATGTCATACGAAGGTTTAACAATATCGTCATCGATCGTGCTCAATCTCTGTTCGCTACTGTTTCCAATATTGTGGTGGACATCATCAGCTGACAGTAACACACAGACATCTGCTTCGAATCCTTGTTGTCTACAATGCAGTACGCTTTGTGACGAATTTCAGGACCATTCCTGATGTATCTTTGAAATCACCCATGAGCTCCAGTACTCTTAATGGTATCACTTTTTCAATATGTGCGCTGAATATTTTCTCCGGCACACATCATTAATGGACTTCAGAAGCCTGGAAAATGTTCTGTCGTTTGCTTGTAACTCAAAAAATGCTCATGGTGATGTTCATGTTTTAGCGTGGTTCTAAATACTCTTACTGTCCCCTGAACCTGATAGAGTTAACTTCAATCCATGTGAGTCGTGGTGACCCTAGTGGTTACAGTCCTGTGACATTGGGACACATGATCTATAATAAACAGTTCTAATAAGTTACCAGCAGATTTTACGGTACCAATAAAGACACTACTTATCCTTCAGTATCTTCCCGGAGATTCATCCAGGATAATACAAATTACCGAATGAGATATTGTCTAAATCTCTGAGCGGATAGTCGTATTTGAGTGCAAACATGATTAAAATGTCAGCGGCATGCAGACACTTCCACAAACGCATGAACTTTTCTCGGGGATTGGTTTTATCTGGACGGAAGGGTCTATTCATATCTGTCATACTGCTAACCGAAAATGACCATAGATTCAGAGAAGACGTGAAGGTGAGGTTTATTTTGTGAGCATTCTGCCTAAGAGACAGTCAACTTAATCACTGTGTTATGCTCTCCAATGTGTTCTCTTCAAAATTAGGCGACTCATTCTGGCTCAGGTTTGTTTGAGTCATACCACACCAGTTCCACGTAAAAACTGGTGACACCCAATTGTGCGAAACTCATCCGGTGTCCCAATACCAAATGCACATTGATGAGCAAGATGAGCTTGGATTATTGATTCCACCTTCATCTACAACTCGAGTTGTGTGAAAGAGTAAAAAAAACATTACATAGCCAGTTTCCCACTCCGATTTCACAGGTAACTTAACCTGACAGCGGTTACATTGAGATTGCCGGAAGTAACGAATCGTTCATCCTCATTAACAGAGCAAAAGAGTATACTGAAAAGCCATCCTGTTTGTCGTGGTTGGCAAGTCAGATTGCTAAACACTGTAAGCAAGTATACGTGTGTTTCTACACTACAATTGGTCTGACGGTGTATATCAGTATCTCACGGCGTAGATGCTGGTTAAGGCGACGACCACACTTTCAAGCGTGAATACTAATCAGTTGGCTGACTTTAACCAGCCTGTTAACAAGAAAGCAGACACCTCTGGGTTCTTTCAACAGACATTCATACATTGAAAATGATTATAGTCATTTGACTTTTGATTACGTTAAGACCAGCCGGATCCAACTGGTCATCTAGTAATCTTTGAAAGCAGGCGTTGGTTAAACGACAGAATCTCCTCGGTTCAGCTTTATTCATTCAGGCCTACGACTCGGACACGACAAATATGTAACCTTTAGCAATAGTATACTTCCTGTTCCTTTAATGATTGACTTTCCAACTCATTGTGGTGATTATTTCCAAGTTTGTACCCTTGTAATTAGCTAGATAATAAAAAATGGGGCGTACTCCACAGTGTCTTTTCTTTCTGACAACTTGGCATTTTCTTGAGTCTAAAGTGACCCACTATATTGACTGGTCTATTTCCATATC
The DNA here is from genome assembly GCA_014220965.1 of Paragonimus kellicotti. Lineage (NCBI taxonomy): Eukaryota > Metazoa > Platyhelminthes > Trematoda > Plagiorchiida > Troglotrematidae > Paragonimus > Paragonimus kellicotti. The sequence goes on from LOND01006973.1 coordinate 9,016, forward strand.
GCTGCTCCACGCGCATAGTTCAACCAACGGCAACAAATCAAAAAGTGGCAATTTTTATGGACTGTCTTATTCAGCCGTCTCTACACATTCTTAAATAGACGACAGTGTTCTTCAACACCATACAGAGCGAGAACCATTCTGTTGTTTTTCTTTTTGTCAATTTAGTGTCCTATGCAGTTAAAGACATGCTAACAAACATGACTCCACTATCCCTCGGACAACATTAACAAAACTGTCAAGAAAAAACCAAGGTAGTCAAAATAGCTATGATCTCCGTGCAGTCTGAATAGGATTGTTAATTCAAATAATTCGATCCCCATAAGTTCACTAAATTACTGCATTATCTCACAAAGAGGCTTTAGCATAGACATTAGCTGTCCGTAAAACGGCTAGTCATAAGTAGTAACTTCTCCCGGGTCTGTTATCGCTTTGAAGATCTTCCCGAATAAAATAATGCTACACTTTGTAAAATGATACCTTTTCCAAAGGTATGATTTATACCAAAGGCTTATGGTATACTAGCATTTAGATCAAAAAGATTTTGAAACGCTAGAGTTTTCGCTAAAAGTTCAAAGGTTTAAAGGGTTGTAGTGGAGAGCGAAAGTTTTTCTCATGTGTTTTTCCCTTTTTGTAGTAGTCACGGGAATAAGTTATGTTGGACTACTTGTGTGCGCAAAGAAAAAATGATCAAAGCTAAACAAAAATACTTTTGAACATAGCAACATGAAGACGGACAGTTATATATGTTAGTATTTCATATTGCTTCTCTGGTAACAAATAACAATAACCAGGACTATATAACATATGTAACATTACTGAGGCTGGGTAGGGTGAATAAATAAAACTACAAACGAGGTGGAGGACAACAACGCATAATGTTCGATGCATGAGAGACTGAGGTTCACATAAAATTGTTTTTATACACATAACTGTGGTTTGAGAGGGCTAGTCGCGACCGTCTCAGTAAACGCAGGAAACGAGTATAAACTTGGCGCATTATAATCCTGAATGTTGATTCGAGAATGGTCCGATGACCGGTGGCTAATATGTGTCTTGGCGACAGATGAAGTCCGGGAAGTTTGCGTGATCGAGAGACAAAGGAGGTTAACTGCGCAGTCACATTCTGAACCCATTTCGGCAGATGTTCCTTCATCCCAGAGTTCAAGTACCTATCGGTTCTGTTGATCTAACTTTCATCGCAGTTACACTACAAATTGAAAAATACAGTGTGAGTTGGCGTCATTAGGTTGTTCTTCCTTTAATGAAGGTAACAGCAGCTAGCGAGTTTGGTCGACGATAAGGGCATTTAGATAAGACTACTGGCATACAATCCTGTCAGATACATAAACTTAATTCAATCCCTTTCCGCCAGATCATCATCATCATCATATCAGCCATGAGCCTGACCAAAAGGTACTGTGGCTCGGGCTGCCGCTCACCACAACAGTGACGTGGAATATCCTAGAAGAAAACGTTACTAAGAAGGTTGAAAATTAATAGAAGTCTAAGCAAAAGAACTAGAAATGGTATGGATGCAGGTACGCCATTGACTGCGACACATACACCAGTTGGGGATTTCTTGGAGTAGGTCCTGAGCGTGACGAAGAAATTTGTAATGTAGGTTGTCTGTCACGCCTGTGCCAGCAGAACAAGGTCATGAAACAGCCAATCGATTTAACCGAAACCATACTGGTGAACAGTCTGTTCAAATATATGCACACCTCATTAGTGAAGAAGCTCTAGCTACCTGGTATTCAGTCTATTTTATGCTCAAGTTTTAGGTGATGAACTCCTGAGTGTTCATATTTGTTTCATGGAAGGGAATTTGATAGTGCATTACCCGGGGTGTGTTGAAGATTTTGTAAGTAAGAATTGGGCCTCGTGTCAAACGTTCGTAGCGCAAGGATAATTGACCTATTTTCACTAACCGTACTAAGTGGAAGATTTCCCAAATCTTATGACTCTTCTAGTAGTTTATCTTTGAATACTTCCAAACAACTTTACCTAAAGAAGAATGTTTCGGTTGTATTCACCTCACACTCAACTTAAAAAGGTAACCTAGAGAATGATGCGGCGGATGTTTGATTTAAACCCTATTCGCGTTCATTACGTTGTAAATATCAATTTTACATTTAACCCCATTTACCGCATAAATCATATACTATTCAAACACTAAACGATTACTCGATTACCTAAACCATTGACCCGAGCTACGAACACCACAGTTATTCCTAGCAATCAGAGAAAACACAGACTATCTGTTCTCGACCATTAAATCCTCGTGTATATTTTATTAACTTCATGTAGTTGTACAGTGTGTCGGTCAAACGCTTAGACGCTTGTCCACACAGAATAAAGAATATCAGATAGCTTGGATAAGAACCGGAGTCATAAAGTGAATGGCTGGTACGATCATGTCACATTCTACTGTACGCAGCCATCAAGTGGACCTGTCGAAATCATTTCGAGTTGTATACAAGGTTTCAGTCAATCATCCCGAAGCGGTCAGATAGCGGGTTTTAGAAACGTCTGGATCGATTGGTATCACATAAGGCAACCCACTGCTTTGTTCATAAAGTTGGTTCTTACTACTCACTCACACACACGGACACCTGACCTCGGGCACAAAGTTAAAAGTATCCTATGTCTAGAACGGTTTGATGACATTTTTGTGTTGTTGTTGTAACCTTGATTTTGACCACATAGATGCCCTATGGACCAGATGTGGACAAATCCGGAACTAGTTTCTCTCGTGGTCTGTATTCTTTGATCAAATAAAGCAAAACGTCATAAAAGAGACAAGTATGTGTCTATCACGTACAATTCATGGAAAGCTTTATCCGTGATGAAACACTTCTTGCTACATTATCGACGTCCCAGAAAAGATCGGTCTTGACGTATATAATCCTCTACTAAACATACTATCTTTCAACCAATTGAAACTGTAACACAAAGAGAGCTACACAGATGGCAGGCAACATTCATTCTTTTTCCGAGTATGCTCAGTTTGTGGTAACCTAACACAGTCTGGTTTATCAACGTCATGATTAAAGAAGTCCAGGTGTCAATTTAATGTACAAATAAAGCGCAGCTAGCCGGGTCTCCAGTGGACGTGGTCATCGCCGGCGGTCTACGTTGTTGACGTTTACTTTTGGTTGATTGTTGTTTCTCCAATATGCAAGATAGTCATTGGTTTGATTTTCACTCTTCCGCCAAACCATTCCGTCAAACCATTTTCCACCGATCAGTTTACATTCACAGTCCCTCATTTGATTATTCTTCTAGTCCGTTTAACTGAAATGTTTTTACTACATAAAAGAACTTCCCAAAAAGAAACGTATTCCTAACAGAAACTCGTTCACGAAGTTCAAGTCTCTATTGTACGTGTTAGCTCCATTGACTAAATAAACCTATCAGAAACATAGAGAGAATACTTTTGCATTGCTTGGAACGGGAACAGCTCCCCAAAGAACAATCTTGTTAAGGTAAACCCGTTTTGTTTACATGCTGGACTTAGAGCTAACCGCTGAACTGAACAATTGCGTTAGTAGTCAACCTTCATGTATCACTTCGAAATAGTGAAATCTGATCCACCCCCAAATAATGAACTTAGTCTACATTTCATTCAGCAGTACATTCATTCCTCGAACCATACGATTGTTTGGACGTGTGGGTGGTGTTCTTTAAGGAAGAGCCTTCGCCAATGTAAGTACGCAGATGAAAACAAATATTTCTTTTGGTACTCTGGAAACCCCAAAAAGCAAACCACGCTTGAGCATTTGTTTAGAATTGCTTAAGACAGCGGACTTATTGAAAACCATTTCATAAAATAAAGCATTCTTTTTTGACGTTCCCTTCCTTAACATGAGTCTGTCCTCAAATAGAATAGTGATTTTAAAGTTGGTCAGAATTCTAAGGTTCGAATATCAGATGTTTTTCTCATGTCTAGTCCTAGATGATCTGGCAATATCGCAGCTTTCGTGCACACAACAGCAAGCGCTATATGGTGTTATCATGACCAGTTTACTGTTAGTTCGTTATGTTTTAGTGGAAGTTATTATAACCTAGTACCTTAGTGTATGACGCTTCATCAATGCATGGTTATTTTGTACTGACCACAACAAGCCTCAGCTGAAGGCCACTTGGTACTATACATCCATTCAGAATGTCTGTATTACTGTTGATGAGTCTTCTCTGACAAGTCGAATAAAATAAATTTGTCCCAACCACTGAATCGGAATACTATCGGTTAAATTCCATGGACCTAGGACGCTTCTCCTCAAAGAAAAAAATACTTCAACCGAAGGACCATTTTGCTTTCACGGAAAGTGGTTACTGGCAATGGGGTGAAATATTCATGCACTTTTCTCTCTAAACTATTTATACCAGAGCCAGATTAATATTAGTAATTCAAGCTTGCCCTAATAAATATTCTTCTGATTAACCTTGTGTGTCAACTTAAGGCCACCGGTGATTGTCTTCGTTTTGGACTACTGGATGATTCCTCAAGTTGACTATATCCATTCATCCAGAGAGGCATTTCCACTTGGTTGCTTGCATTTGGTAATCTTTTTAGCCGTCAGCTATGTGTTGAATATGTCGTTCGATTGATGGCATATATCGGACGCAGGCAACAACTTACTCACGAAGATTAGCTTTCAATCACTGCCGGGCTAGTTTTATTGAATGCATATCCGCTCAATGATCGCATTGTAGGCATACGTTTTTCTATGCTGTTTGTAGGGTAGTTGTGTTCGGTCTTGGCGTTCACCTAAATCGTACTATGATAAAATTCGAGTTGTAAGAAAATTTATATTGAGTCAACCGATTGCAGTAGCATGAAAGTCAGTTTAATAGAAATAAACAAAAAACGTTAATACAAAAGCTGGCTGTTGTCAGTTGTGTCACTGTAACAAACCAGTAGAAATAATTAAGGGATTTTACAGTCGGCTAGCTCTGCCCGATTTTGCTTGATGGCTTCGATCACGTGAAACAGCGGAGCGAATTCACCAGAAAGGATGGAATGGATCTATAAAAAAAATGTCCAAATGCATAGTTATTCGAAACGGTGTTGAAATCGCCATTTTCTTTACACGTTCTGTGAAGCTTATCATCATTTGACTTTAAACTTATACTCCTCTGCAATAAGACTACTTACGGAGTGTTTGTTGAATGTTGCCTTCCTAAGTCCACGTACAGACATACAGTTGTGTTACATCTTGCTCAGTGTTTACTTAACGTTACATAAAGTTCTACAGGAGCCCTCATTAATCTGAGTAAGTCAAGTATGCCAGCTGGTAGTTTTGGACGCAATAAATATGTAAAATAAATTTCATATTCAAAATAAGATGTCTTATTCAGGCTGTGTAATTTGCCCACCTGATAAAGATGAGCTACCATCTTATCCGCTGGATAAATCAATATGCGTAACAACGTCCTCATAAGTAAGTTTTCCAGACTGAACATATCAGTACTGACATATTACTTTCAATTCTGGAGGTAACTAATTACTTAATAAAGCTGATGGACACTATCCAAGTGAGATAAACAGCTTGCATTGGATACTTTCAAGAGGATGACATTTATTAACATGAGTACTTCATGATGTCCAGTCTTAAACTGTCGATCTCCAGAAAGCTTGATTCTTGTTCGAAGTCATACAGAGATGATCTAAATGCAGTTCGAACCAGTGATCGTTTGCGTAATAAGCCGAAGCACCGGTACACAATAAGACCTGTCCTATGAACACGGCTTCAAAATGGGCAGTTAAGGTGACTGACATGTAACTGGTTAATGCCGTACTAGTGTGGATAGATGCCGTCAATCCCAGTTTGTCAGCGTGCACTGCATGCAGCTAAAAGGGCACGAAACAATCATTACTCGCCGTCGTAACGACGCTACACGACCGATTATGATCATATTCAGACTGGTCACTTAAAGATAATCTGAAAGATATTCCGACCAGTAATCTTTGTTTTGTAGGGAGAATCCATAAGCCACTGGTTGTTGTGGCAAATTCTGCTCACATGGTCGTAATGAACATAAATTGGTGACTCAAGGCGGTTGGTGAAAATCAATAGTAACGAGAGGTACTCCAGTTATGGGCCAATTACCACAACCGTCTAGCTTTAAGCGCTGTTCACTAGGCAGATAGTTCGATGGATGGAGCTCTGGTTCACAACATGAAAGCTATTGGTTCAACTTGCTCTCAGACTGTTAATTTACTGAGCTCTATCAAGATGCATGCGACTGATCACTTTGGTTAGATACTAAGCAACAGGATGTTCTGAGCATTAACGCACTGTTCTTACGAACCCAACTAGTTTTGTTTGGAAAACAACAAGCAAATTACCATTACCGTGGATGACCAGTCTAAATCCATCCGATGACTGTAATCACCAGTCAGCATAAACCCACTGAGTACCGCTTGCGATCAGGCTAAGCCTTGTGTCGTTGGTTCTGTTCTGATGACGAGAGGTTTTCATCGATTCTTGATAAAACAACCGGGGTAGCCGTGTAAACTACAACTGCTCATGGGCAACGTGTATTCTTATTTAAGAATACGGGAGTAAAAAGTTTGCTAACTTCACTGAACAATGTTCTCATCACGCTCATTCTATATTGGACTTTAACAGCCTGTTGAATTGGAGTTATTGGACGATTCGTGGTCGCCTGGGATGGATTCACCTTGACACCAGACCAATTTCACAGCGGCAACATTTTACGTCAAAGAATGTGGCGCATCCACTGCTTTCTGGATGTGTTGCCAACGAGGCAGTTATCAATGTGCCAAGGATGAAACTTTTTCTGCGGCTGCCTCTCAAAAGAGACGAAGTCGGTACCAAACTCGTCAGAGTTGTGCGCTACAATGCACTACGTATGCAGATGAACCAATCGTAAATGTATATCATCACCCGCATTCCAAAGCTTTCGGTTACAGATGCATTGTCAACGACAGGAAAACCAAACTGCACTCATAAACTAGGATGCAGTCGGTCGGTCGTCTACACCAGTAGTGCGGAGAGACAGTTGTTCCATCAAATAACTAGGCGTACTTTGAAATAGGTTGAATGCCTGAATGGTCAAAACATCAGGGCACGCAAGCAGCACGGAAGCCGGAAGCCTGTGTGTACAATTTAGTTCTATGACCCAGGAGTGAATGATTGTTTTCCTGTGTTAGCTGTGATATGCGCTTGTAGATATACAGCGGGCTGTGTAAGGATGTTGTGCAAACTTCCACTGGTTCCTATGTCAGAACTGTGTGTAGTCTATCGAAGCGTTGTGTAAATACTGTTCCCAACAAGTATAATATATTGGTTTTGTCTATAACCTCACACCTGTAATCATTTCGAAGGACTGATGTTTCAGACGGATTGCACATGTTTTAAGTAGAGTACAGTTAGTTTTGCTGATAAGTATTTTGAGAAATTCTATAATGTTTGTATCAGAACAGATCCAAGTGCGAAAAATCTGGACTTCGGCTGGATTCGAACCAGCCAAAGAAACAGCATGCCAAGCTATGGCAAATGTTCTACCAGTTGAGTTACGAAACCACTTTAGAAGCTCAGACATTTCTCATTCAGACTCAATTGTCCATCCAACCAACGTTGTCGTAGGAAATCCAAAAAATGATCCAAGAAACTGATTTTCGAAGCAGGATATCTTAACCAGTTCACGCTGGAAGTCATCAACACCCTGATGAACATTCAAGTTGTATTACCGATAAGTATTTCAATAGATTTGATTATTTTTATTTTAGAAGGGATCCGGCTGAAAAAAATCAGCAACACAATTTCAATGTTAAATGGGAGCGTTGGTGGATTTTTGCGTGAACTGTCTCAGAAATTCTGCGGATTATTGGGTGGATTCCTTATGACACTGTGAGTTGCGTGGGCAACTGAGTTCAAATGAGGGAATGTCTGAGCTTCTGACACGGCTTAGTTGCTTACCTGGTAGACAGTTACCATGTCGTGACGTGCTGTTTCTCCGGCTGGTTCGAGTCCAGCCGAAGTCCAGAGTTTTGGCCCTTGGGTCTATTCCAAAAAAAAACTAGTTTAAAATATATTGTTTGTTTGAATTACCTTTGGCACAATAAATCTTTCTTTAGTTTAACGTTAACTGTATACAAATTACCTCAGCAACATAAGTGAGATGTACTCCAGCTTCCAACATCTCCTGACGTTTTCGCTGAATTTCACCGTGATTTATTCCGACACAAGCATCTTCAACCACAATCACACGATATCCCAGTTTGGTTGCATCCAAGGCCGATGCAGCTAAGAACATAAAAATAGGAGTAAACTTCAAATCAACCATCAGAATGGAAGCGGACTAGAGCAAAAGAACTGAAAAGATTCTACTGGAGTCTTCGAAGCGCTTTTCCAGCGGCTGAGCAAAATATGACAGGTATACGCTTCGCAGTTAGATCATCTTGAATGAAATTCACGCTATGGTGCCCTCTTTCAAAAGACAGATCTATTGGGAAGTTTCAATTTTGACTGAAGGCTATCTTTAATAGCAAAGTGTGGTGGAATTGGTTTTTCCACTTTTCAGCTTACAGCAGGCGGAAAATTCGATTCACGTTTTTATGGGGTCTCGGCCCGAGCATCTAAAAGACACTTTCCTTCTTATTATTAAGTTTATACAATAAAAAAAACATTCGGTATTACGTACGTGAGGAATAGGCTCATGCTAATTAGTGTAACTGAACTATATCACTGGTGTATCACTGCGGGTAACTAAACGACATGATTGAATAACCATCTTCTAAGGTCGTTTCAGACGTGATAAACGGATTGCTTGCTAGAATGCTGTCAGGATGCACAAACGTTAATAGAATGGTACAATACTTTGCTAAACACCTGTCGAAAACATTATTACCATTACTGACAGAAATCCATCAGTAGTTGTTGCTTGTATACATTTCTAACATAACAATTAGTAAAGAAGTTTTTGTTAGGAGATGATAAATGGAAGTGAACAAAGGATGGCTCATAAAACGCCGGGGTTTAGGTTGGAAAAAAAATGCCTACATCCTTCAAGCCAAGAACTCATTTGAAAGTTGAGGTAAGACATGTCAAGAGAGCTATTTCATAGTATCTTGATTTCCCTGTCTCAGTAATTATCCTTATTTTATCGGAAAAGTTAGTAACATAACCTGCATGTCACTGAACCTGAATAGCCACCATTTAATCTGGTGTCCTAAGTCACTAATTATGAGTCACATTCCATGGCATCTAACCTTCTGAGGACTTGCATTATTTCGCTAAGTTAGCACATCAGTGGTTAATCATGGGCTTTGAGTTAGTCATGGTAGCTGATTAGTTCGCATAAATAACACACGACGCAAACATCCAAGTCTATGTGCTTCTAAAAACTGACTGAAGATAATTGTCTGAACTCGCGACCAGACATTCGATTGCAAACAGTGGACGTTTTGTGGCCCTCGATGCGCGCTATCGATCGCAACGGTTGATGGTTGATTAGTTGAAGACAACATAGATCGCATACTGTGAATGAATATCCTTCGTAGCATTGGAGTACCATCTCTCACACAACAGTGTTGTAACAACTAACACGGGACGTTTGTAACGGAGCAGTCATATAGTGGAGGCATTCAAAGTCTTCAAGAGAACAAAACGTGTTATAGCATATTTTTTGGCGAAAAGATTGTATGGACCGAATAACTTCGTAGTGTTAGTAAGGCACTATTATAGCAATAGGACCTTATTTCTAAACATCGGAACAATCGGAAGATTTCCAACCGTCCGACCTTCGTGGTTTGTGTTTTATTTGATGGATTCATTTCTGCATGTGACGCGAATGCTGACTGTCAGTTATATAGTATAGGAGCACAGTGTCTGCTCAAAGTGGACTTAGCTATTGCTTGTTGACTTATCAGTCACGTGATCGTATAAACTCAAACCAGTATCAGGCATAGACATGTAAAACAATGACCCAAGTGGCAAAATTCCGACAAGAATGAGCGAATAACACCATGTGTTCATTCGAGGTTGATATCCTTGGTAAGTTTTTGAATTGTTACCTACGAAATTCAGTTGAATGCATAAAATGGGATTAGTACAAGTGAACGTGGGAACATTCTGAAAGAGACATTGTTTGATGGATGTAATCTGTGAGAAAGTTGAGTGTAGCTGGTTAGCTTGCATTTGAGCCTACAAAAACCTGCGTAATTTCGAACGTTGTAAATGCGTGAGAGTGTAAGCAAATAATCTTCCGTGGAACATCTGCATGATATTATTGATCTTGCTGTGTATAAGAGAGAATTTTGTTTGAATGTGCTTGCAATTTAAGACTGTAAAGTTAACACATATCAATATACTTTTGAGTAGATCAGATGGATAGAATAAAGGGCGACTCGTTTTGAAAACTCACCAACACAGACGTCAAAAGCGATACCACATAAAACAAGTGTCCGAATTCCTAATATCTTCAGACTGCATTTCAGACCAGTATCCTCCACACCGTTTGGATCACCGAAAACGGAATAGCTTTCAACGTCTGGTAGTGTTCCTTTGTACACTGGGATGCTACAGTCTGGAAGCTAATGAGGGTTTTATGGCATAAAATAAGGGAGGAAATGGGCTTTTAATATAAGTAAAGTAACTGTTATGCTGGTTAAAAACTACATTTGCAAGGAAGAACACAATTAAAATGTTGGAATCAGTAAGCTTGAAAATCGGTTTGCAACTAAATTAAACTGTATAACAGATTAGTGAAAAACCATAGCCCGAACACTACTCACCATTTATCAAAAGTTTCACATTCCTAAGAATATTGTCGTTAGGTCCACTTCAGAAATAATCACATGAACGTATTGTCAATTGGAGTTAGCCAACGGCACATGTCCCTTCAGTGCATGGGCTCTGTAGCCCCGTTGCTTGTGCTTGCTAAGTACAGTGTGGGATATATATCTCAGACATATATATATATATATATATATATATATATATATATATATATATATATATATATATAACTAGGACCTAACGCTAAATAATTACTTATTTACTTACTTACGTATGACACAAAATGATACATGGTTGAGGATCGAGGTACATACCAACGGAGATTACGTTGACCGGATAACAATATCCAAATGTATGTGGTGTGTCAGTAGTGTTGCAGAGATAAGATCACGTGGATGTGATGTGGAAC
>LOND01006974.1:19719-31766 GCA_014220965.1 Paragonimus kellicotti
CCAGCCTAACAAACGTTCGCTGGACACCAAAACAAATGAAACGACTGGATCCGGTTATCCGGACTACAACCTCTAATCCGTGTCCAAATCACTGAAGTCGTTGAAACAAGCATTTGTGTTTGTGCTTCGTGTGTCTTGAGGACGATGCCGAGAGGCGTGTGCACACTCATCACCGTTGATCAAAATACACCACTTTTATGACCACTGCTTAACTACATTGAAGTCAGTTTGCATAGTATTGGAATCGTGAGGGTTCCTGATTTTCGAAAAATCCGCTCACTGAAAAGACTGACTGGAAATCATCCGCGGTAAATCACTCAAACTGGTTAGGAAAATTCAAAAGACCGTCAAAAGTCATTCCAAAAACCGTCACGCTGCTTGGGAATATACAATATATGAGTGGTATCTATATTTCGATATATATATATACATGTATATATAAAATTTCTCAAGTGGAACATCACTCACACTTGGTAGCAGCCTTATTATTCAAACAATCTCTTCGTGTGAGCCGCCTTCATGAGTTCATTTGTAAGTGGCAAATCTTCAAAATCATCGACCCTTACTGGTCAATTATGTAGTGAATTTTGAAATGCATATGAGAATATTTGGATTATGCTGTACTAGAAAACCCTAGTAGCCCACTGGAACACAATCGTGCCCTAAGTGATCTTTGAGTTTTCCTTTTAGGTCACTCACCGGAAAGAGATAGATATAATTTTCTTGTTATTCTCGCAAACAACATCTAAGATGAGCAACAAACTGTTTTTCTCTTCAAAAACCTGTTTCTAACTCTACGCCGCTGTTGTCGAGTTCGTTCTGATGAACCACCTCGCATTAATTTGCGGGGCACCACGTGAACATTTCCAACCACCTTGTTTTCCCTGTTACGTGTGAAATGAGCTGTCGGGCGTTAAACGAGCCTCGAGGTTATTCGCGTGCTCACGTTTACCGTTTGGCTAAATTAGCTAATCGGGAACGTTCTCGGAGTAACTGTAAGGAACTGGCAGTTGGTGTTGTTGAGAAGGCTCATACGAATCCTTCCGTCCTGCAACATTATCTAAGCAAGTAATTGCTGCCATGGTGAGTAACGAACGTAGATGACAGTTCGTTTGTCAGAAGATTGTAAGCATTTCGGCGCTGCTTATTACTATCTTGTTTAGTTCGACAACAACGTCGATCTAATCATTTCAACAGCCTTCCTAGATTCTGCGATGGTTTCAAAGTCAGCCTTCAGAGTCCATGTTTTAATATAGCATCGACCACTCCCTCGGTCTTCAGTTTCTTATCAATCAGTCGTTCGAACAAACCACTCTCCCTTTCTTCAAAATCGCATTTATTTCCGCGGAATGTTCAACATGATCCCTAGCGTTGACACACCAACGATGTCCACGTGATCTTTTATAGTGGACTCGTGAATAGTCAATCAAGGTTATTTCAAATAAGTGGCTCAGAAAGCCGTGGGTAGCTGAGAATACATGAATGTTGTTCCGGCGTTACAATGCGCTAGCAATTAACCGAAGTCTTTCTTTTGGTTAGCAAAATTCTCAGTGAGAAGGTATGATGCGCTTGATCGAAATGACTTATGATGTGCGAAAGATAGATTCATGTTATGCGACGAAAGCTACTGCAACACATGAGTTTCCATATAGGAAAACAGTGATCGTTTGAAATTGACCGATCTGACTAGAAGGGAGGCGAAGCTCGCGCGATAAGCATTTTGATTTTCAACCTCAGCTCCAACAGAACATGGTATGAGATCGGACAGGAAGTCTGTGGAGCGAAGTACATATCAAAAATGAACAATATGTTGGAATTTGTCAGATAAAAATGGCGATCAAGTTGTCTCTGATTCCAATCGGGTCTGAGTTACCGTGCGGTCAATCAACTCGCAAGACCTGCAGAAAACACGTGTGAGAAGACTGGATGGTATGTAATTAAATAGTCACCAGAGTGCGCCTTGGATGACTACTCCCAAGTCTCATATTGCCCAGGGTTTTTAATCTGGTTGACTGCATTAAAACTTATTTCCGACAAACCGGTTACTCGTATATTTCTAGAAAAGCTTCTTAGTGTTGCTGGACCTGAATGTAGTTAAATGACCAACACGGTATGCTGTTTGACAACAATAACATGAAAGTGATCATGCATGCGTTCAGCACTCGCGAAATGACAGCTAACCTATCAGGTTCAATGTGAGTGTCATCGGTATGTACAAATTTTGTAGTATTGGATGGGAAAATTGTGTTGAGCTGTTCAACCTTCTTTGAAAGACGTTATAGAATAATATAGCGAAAATGTTATGATCAACATGCAGAAAAGCATTAAAGTAAGACAGGCAATTGATTCTTATTTGACCGCAAACTGCACACATTGGTAACTACAACTTTGGCCATGATGGCACACAAAATTTCATTAGATTGGTATTTTGTAAGCATAGAAAAACGAGAAAACAGTCGAAAAATTTGTTCAAATCTATCACTGATGTTTGATTCTGCCTCTAACCGATTGTGTTTTCACTATATGTTCATCCGTTACAAACTGCCTTACCGAGCAAACATAATCGCCCTTACTGCTTCGGTGAGCTCATTGAAAACTTACTGTTTGCCGCGATATACGAAGATGAAAAGTAGTTCGAACATGTTTGGAACCACTCAACAACGACCAAGAATGACTGGATGTATTCCACAATGGTTGTTGCGCGCGAAAACTCGACGAGCTACAGTAGAAGAACGGAACAGTTGAACCCTCACCCTATATAGTACGAAGCCATCGACGGAAATATTTTACGTTGTTGACCCAGCCAACTCGTTTCACCTACTTTTACGCAAGCAGTTTTAGCGTTGCTCGACGCAAAGGTAATAAATAATCACTGTCCGGTTCTATGATGGTCTAGATCTTGAATCATCCGGATTGTTCACAGTGGAACAGATGACACTGCTTATTCTTAAGAAGTATCTAATCTAATCTGATCTCTGCTGGTTCACGGCGTTGTTGCCGTCTTGTAGAACTGACCTAGTGCTGCAACCAATGAGCGGAACCTCAGTGTTCCCGGATGTCCCACTCACCAGGCCGGCTGTGCGGTTCCGTTCACTCAGACTCTGAACAATCGCAGCTATAAGAAAATTTCAGCCCTCTGATAAGCGTGACGTCCTGTAATCAGCATGGTGTGGACAATGCACACTCATGGTGAAGGTTATTCATCGGTTTTTTCCAACAGAACCGTCCAATAATGATGTGCGTGATGTAAGTAAAAAGTTTCTCAAGATTACACTGCTATACTCCTCTTATCATGAGTGCCTTCAACTCATCTAGGGTGAACTGACCATCAGTGCATCGTTCTGAGTGTGGACGTTGATTCTCCGTTTCTTCGTCGACACAAATATGACAGATAGTTCAAACGCAACATGTAATCGTCAGCAGCGGTATCGTCCGGCCCGGATTTCATTTGTACTAGACCTAACTGTTACCAATAATATCCAGGTGATGGACGAAGCGGTCGTTCAACCAACACCTGGACGAGGTGATCGTTTGTCGCTTACCTTTTGTTCCATCTGTTGGTAGATGCCAGAACTCCTAAGAATGTCCACAGTTCAAACTGTCGATAAAACTGACTTCACTGGCTTGATGAGCTATCCGGGCTCATTCAAACGTGAATCTAGTTATGTGTACCAAAACTATCCTGCGTTCCAAACAAAAATCCAAAATATGGACGATTCAGTCGTACGCGCAAACTGTGGACATGTGCTTCTTGCTCACCACGTCAGCGCAAAATACGTCGTGTCACTGACGACATTTTTCACTCATTGATGGGACATGAACTTACGGAAACTGGAAGGACCCGAGCACCTTCTACACTGTTCGTAATAGATACAAGCAGGAAACCCTTGGATCCAACAGTTTTGTACAATGTAATATTCTACTAAGAGTACGCGCTAACAAAGCTGCCCATCGAGCCTCATGTGTTGAGTAAGAAATAACTAACCTATATATGTTTCTCAGTGACTGCCGTCGAGGGGACTTCATCTGACGACTTCGCTGGTGTCGATCCATTCAAGAAATACTATGTTTCGGTGCATGTTATAGCACAGGCAGAGTGACACCTCTCTTTATTTTTCCCAAACTTCGGGTGACACTCTATTACTACTAAGTCATCCAAACTGGGTATTGGTAACATAACAATCGATGCTTAATCATATAGTGCGATGGGTTCAGAAAACGCCATCGTGCGATTATCGACGGAACGCCAGTTAGTCTGAGAGAAACTGCTTCACAATCTGCCCACAGGGACACTCCTGATCAGCATTATTTGCGATGCATGTGACGTAGCCATAGTCACACCAAATTTCGGGCATGTGGTCGGCATTCCCTTGCTAGCGGCCAACCCATCAGCTCTAGTAACATTACATACTGCAGGCTTTATTGAAAATCGCCATCACTAATTACTTCTAGTAGAAAAATCGCTTTCCCTCCAGCAGCATGGCGTATTTCCGGGCCGATCCTGGGCGTAAAACGTACTTGTTTTCATAGACAGCCTGACAGAAATTGAACACTGTTTCATTTATGTTTCTGATTCTACCACTCCGAAGAGCGCTTTTGATTTTGTCCAGCACGGTCCATTCAGATGCAATCTGAAGACATATGGCGTATGTTCGACAATTTCTCGCATTTTATCTCGCTGGTTGATGGGAAAACATCCGGAGTTTAATTTGGGTGAAACAAATAATCTTCACTCCAGATTTCTGCCACGGTTTCTCCAGTACTAGTTCTCGTTCCCCTCTTACTTGTTATTATACCACTGTCCTCTTGGCACTGACTCGTTGACCACCAGCACCAGGTCTCCAGGAGCAAGACCTCGAACTGGTGTTGTCCACTTCTGCCGTTTCTGCAAATCAGGAACGTATTCCTTGATCCATCGCGACCAGAAAACGTCAGCTAGATGTTGTGCTTGTCTCCATCTTCGTGTCAACTTGGGAGCGGTCGTAGTGAGCACACTGCTTGACGAGTTCGGCCTCAGCATCAGTAGATGATTCGGAGTTAGCGCAGAAAGGTCTTGCGGGTCATCAGATAACTTCGTTATCGGTCTGTTGTTCGATGTCGTTCCCTGATACCATTGCCTAAGGCATTCTCTGATCTCTCGCTCAGCTCCTCGGAAGTTGGTTCCGTTGTCACTGTAGATACGCATGGGACATCCACGTCGCGATACAAACCGGGAGAAGGCACATAAAAAGGAATCCGTCTCGAGCGTATAGACAACTTCGATATGCACTGCTCTCATCGTCAAGCAAGTAAAAATACAACCATACCTTTTCTCTGTGCCACGACCACGTTTGACCAGTAAGGGGCCGAAATAGTCTATACCGACAGCTGAAAAGGTGGACGGTCCGGGAAAAGACGATCTTCCGGCATAGGAGCCATAATTTGTCTACCAGGTCGGGAATGCCAGCGTCTACAATGGGAGCAAGTACTCAGTACACGACGTACCGCGGCTTGTCCTTGAAGAATCCAATAACGAGTTCGAAGTTCCGAAAGAACTTGGAGTGTACCGACGTGTCCATTCGTCTTATGACAATGCGATATTATCAGGTCTGTCATGAAATGCTTGCCGGGTAGTATGACGGGGTGCTTAGTTTCAAAGGACATTGGCGCCCAGTCCAATCGGCCTCCCACTCGCAACAACCCATCATGAAGAAATGGGTTTAGTGACCTCAGTGGGCTGGAATCCGACTTCAGCGAACAGATAGCCTGCCGCGGGCTGCTGCAGTTAAAACGGCGTAGATCTATGTGAAAACACTTCCGCTGCACAAGCTTCAGTACACGTACTTCAGCGTCTTTAATTGCCTTAACGGATAAGCTGTCGTCTGAAGTAGTATGGCGATGGCGTCTGGCATAGGAAAGACTTATGTAATCACCAAATCGGTGTAACCAGACAATTTTCCGTAGTAACGCACCCCATGAACAGGACAGCGAAAAGCAGTTGAACCAACTGGAGCCCCCTAGAGTGGTGAACACTTGTGTCCGTTCCTTCGGTCTTAGTTCTGTTAGCTCATCAGAGAAACCTTGAGGTTTTGCAGGCCATGCAACTTGATCTTTCCACAGGAATTCCGGGTCGCTGAACCACTCTCTTGTTCTTTGGTCTTTCGGCTGTCCCTTCCTCCAAGGTAGGGCTATCTGATAGTGGCCATCGATGAATGTCAGAGACCTTCTCATATACTCAAGGGCAGTGCGATCTTCAACAGACATAGCACGTTGGATGCATTGGGTTTCATTGAATTCAAAGTTAAACATCCTCTCTAGTTGAAGCGACACTGACGCATCACTAGACAAGTGGTATACTGAAGTTTCTGCTGTGTGTGTCACGAGGTTGGAAGCAAGGAAAATAACCTATTTCAGAACAAGTTTTCAATAGTACATGATAATGGGATTTAGTAATGAATCAGGGTTACCCCTGCATACCATTGAGGGCATGCAACTGCTCGACGTGAAGTTGAAAGATGTTGCATTATACAAGCACACGGTATGTTCCATGTTTCAAGTTCATTTTACCAAGGTCACTTTTCCCACTGGTGTAGGTGGAAAACCAGAAAGTTCCTATCTCTAGGATCTTTCTGACGAATTATTTCAACATTTCGCCTCAACCCTAACCAACACTTGATGAAACTGTTTACTCATGCTCTATATTTCCCAGCGGTAACTATGTGATGAGAGAGCTAGCGATTATGAGATGAATTAGTCTCTCTGGTAAGTAGTAACATAGTGGTGCTTCTTGGCAGCATCGTCAATGGGTGAACGACACATTAAAATGTCACATCTGAGGTGATTCGTACTGGCATCATCCAGCCACTGTGTTTTCCATCACGAGGGTTCCACATAAATGTGGTAAGGGTTAGTTTGATGAATTTTTGGGTTCAATTTTAGAAGAAAGCAATCCGTTGCACATATAGCGATATACTATGCACATTCTGTCAGCGACGGGAAACTGGTAGCACTTCAACCATCAACATAAATGTGAAATGACGCAGAACTATCCGTTGAGGTTCGTTTCATATGCGTCATCGATATTGGCCACATTGGAAAAGCACATGAACTACTGAATTTGTTGCTTCCGCTCGAAATAACTATGCCTTTATCTATCATCTTCGTCTCCGAAAACAAACAACGCACCATTATTTTTCAAACGGTTGAATATTCGAGGCAGCTGTTCCGCAAAATTAGTGTGCAGAAACACAATTACTTATTGTGATAGGTTCCAAACGGTGACCAATATAGCGGATTTGCTTGGCCGTTATAAACTGACCAAAACATTAATGGTATACTGCCTTAACTTAACAGTTCGAGTGTTATCCCCGAACAAGTACCTAGAATTGTTTAATTCATCTGCCAAGAGCTGGTGATATATACGTTACCCATTGACAATAAAGCGTCCATCTCTAGAGTACGCTCCAGATTGATAGCGTTGAATAATAAGCTGGTATCTTTTCTGGTGATCTGGAATCTCCATCAGATATATGCGTCAGGGGTATTGGCAATTAACAATATGTAAGATGAAGTCACTAAACGCGCCGTAAAGAGCGACTCTCTCTTTATTTGTTTGCTACCAGTGAGTTGGTCCAATGTCTATCACATAACTTCAGTGGTAGTCATATTCGCATAGACATACTTCTGGCGCCAATCGACTGAATATACGTTTCCAACTTGCTGCATTGAACAGTGGAACAGAGGACACGGAAACCGATTAAACAGATCATCATACAAGTACACAATTATATGAACACCATAGCACATTCATTAGCCATTACATTGCTTCACCGACCGCATCTGATGCGCATTAGATCTGTTCACGGAGGCGTCAGTCATCAATGTTTGAAGCATCTTTGAAGATAAAGTGCATATAATAATTTATATGTATGCAAAACTCTCCTCTCTCTTGTTTTAACTTGACCGTGTGTAGACATTATAAATAAATGCATGAGAAATCATGCCCAAAAACGAATAAACGCATGAATAGCGACTCGTTATGATAATGGGAGTCATAATGCTTGCAATCAGCTAGCGCACGTATCAATCGTGAGCGAGTGGATGTCAGCAACTTGATTCGTTAGCAAAGCGACGTCGAGCAGCAGCCGTATGTGAGTGGCACCATGTAGCGGATCACAATTCACCAGAGTCCACACCCCAAGTTGGTACGTTCTTTGAGGAATTTTCGAGCTGACTGTGGTTTCAGAAGCCTCAGAGAGTCGCATTAGAACCTTGTGCTGTCCACTTTTTGCCTCTCCTGCAAGAAAATTTTTCAACTAAAACAAAATATGTGCTGTAAAACATCGATTACAGTGAGAACGTCGTTTCTTTTTGCAACTGATGTCCGAATTCCGTGATAACTTCTCAGAAGTAACAATACTATGTGGTTCTCGAGGCATTTGTGAGCGACACGCTCGGATGTGCGCGATCATAGCGGGAAGTTGCAGGTCGCATGGAGCAACGAATTGTTACATGAATACGACGAACGGAAAATCCGTCGGTAGAAGGGAAGCGTAATCACGGAGACAAGAGTTGCAGTTTACAAACGTCCCTATAACTTGCGATCGAAACCAACAAACACGCACAGATGAACTATTTTAAGGAAGCGTGTGCTGTGTTGTTGGTGTTTGTGAACGACACGCGTGAAATGTCAGTGATCATCGCAGATAATCGCAGGCGGTGCAAGGCAACAAATAGCTCCACAACATGACGAACATAAAATCTGTCCGCAGAAGAAAAGGTAATCCAGAGAGACAGAAGGTGCAGTTGAGAAACGTTTGGTGCCAAGGAAGAATATAGTTCACCTGTTCCACAGATTCAGCCGGAAATATGAGATGTTACATGAGGTTTCTTTTAACAAGGTCGAGTTGGAGCCGATGTCTGAAATATTTCAAGGGCACGCCAAGACATAAGTCTTATAACTTGAGGTCGAAACCAACAAGCATGCACGGATTAACTTTGAGTGTTTCAAGGAAGCGCGTGCTGTGCTGTTGATATTTCTACCGTATCTCGACGACCTTGAATCAATGGTCCAAGTTATGTCGTAGGCAACACCGAAATACCTGAAATAACTCTGCAAATCGAAGATGCTAATTGTAACCAAAATGGCCATTACCGACGTTTATAAAAGAACGGTTCATAACGTTCATAAGGGAACGGTTCAAGTCGTTCACCGATGTAAAAGATGGACGATAATTCCTGAAAAATGGCCAGTTAAACAATGCAAGGGATACTCATTTTTATATTGTATGAAATAACCATTCATTTATAACGAAATGGGGATTTAATCCGGTCCCAACCGGGTTCGCTGTGCTAGCAAGGCATGGTAATAAGGAACTCCGTGCAGATTTTTTACGTCGTTTGCTTTACAAGGTCGATCTTTATTCTAAAACCCGTATTTAAAAACGGACGAAGGTTGATAAGTAGTAAACAAGGAGGGTTTGAGGCACATGAGGCAGCACAATGTGTGAATTTAGGTTTCAATGCGATCGTGTGATATATACGGAGAAGCATTTTCTTCCACTGTTTTCTGGGGAGAGTTTCCGTTTGCTAGTCAATGAACCGTCAATACCGGCCACCACGAATTATAGCCTGAAGGCTCATCAAGTTCTATAGATCAATTCAAATGGGCATGTATATAGTATGTGAAAGAAAGTATATGGGAATTATGAACCTGCTCTTCCTATGTGCGTTTCCTAGGTATAACTCTATATGGAATCGTTTTGTTGAATTTAGTGTTAAGCACCATTTTCACACTTCCAGCTACCTGGGTAATGCGTGCACAGTAACGCGCAGGAATTGAGTGATTTTAATTTTTCGATGATTTCGTGATAACGTAAAGAATCTAATGCAAGTTGATGTGTGAGTAAAGGGTAGAGACGCAATGAGCTGTTTCAGGCAAGTTGTTTTCACTGAAAACCTGCTAGTGTGTACGATTATGTACGCAATATGCAACTGAGGCCTAAGTGTATCCCGGACCACATTCAAAAAGGTCATCAGAAGATACACAGTGTTTGATGATATACGTTGTGTTTGATAGCATGATAGCTGTCCGAGTACACTTCTAAAATACTTAATGTCGGTACTGGCTTTGATTTATTTCGGAATTCTATTTCAAATGCAACAATATTTCATATCAGAAAAGTTAGCGCTTATCTTTTCCGAGTTAACAGGGTTTGCAAAGTGGAACCTTCATTTCTTAAGCTATATGGGCTTCTGTTTTGCAAATGAACATCGAACGCTGTATTGATGGAGTCCGAATGTATCAGTTTATACAGAGGTGTGAGATCCAACTTCAACCTCTGTAACCGAAGTAGATCAACACCAAGTTTTTGATAGCCTCCTCCGTATCTGAATGAGAATTAATCATCCAATACGCTCTTAGTAGATCCTCCCTGAAGGTTCGCTATCCCAAGTATATCAGATTCGCTTGGGTGGCAGTGAATATAGTTTCAATGCTCGAGTTGAGGTCGAGCACACGTTTCGTAGAGAGCCTGTCTTGCAGCCGACAGACTAAATGTTTTCTTGATAGGCCTATTTATCCTGTTAGCATTTGCCATCTGAAAGCGTACTTGTTCGGAGAAACTGAAGGAGTTTGAATTCCGTTTCTCTGAACCTGTAAATGAAGTAACGGTCTCGATACCATGACACCCCCAGCGAGACAAAACCATTGAAGTAATAATGTTCGCTTATGGGCCGAGAACATAATGATTCATGTTTACACCACCATTGCAGTGTAGCTATGTCCTGTCGTATATTTTGTAGACAGAAAGCGATGTAAATTGACCGGCAATCCATCAGCAGACGGAACGGGTTTGCCTCATTGATAATGTTGTAAACGTCATTAATATACATGAGAAAAAGCAACGGTCCCAGAACACTTTCGCCGAGCAAGTATAAGATGTTGATACCCGTCGCAATTTGATTATGAGGACCTTAAAAACTCACTACTGTTCAAACATTCTCGATCTTCGAAAGACACATTCGAACCCTGTAAATTATTCATTAGTTGCAACAAATATGTAAGAATGCGTTCAAGCGAAAAAATGGACCACTTTCAACGGCAAGGCCTATTCATAAGGTTCCAACGACAGTTGTTTGAGTTATTCTTTCGTTTTGGTATTTCAATTCAACTGTTACATTATATTTTCTGCGTTGCAATACAAGGACTCACACCGGATCCAAAAGTGATGAGAGAGCACAAATCTTATGTTGGCGTTTGTTCTGGTTGTCAGATGACGGTTCGAAACAGCAGTGCTGAACACGCCTCCAACGGCACCAGTTTGGTGTATTGGTTTCAAAAAAGGAAAATATGTTCTGCTGACCACTTTGAATTCCCCTTCCGTCTGCGTGAGCTGTATGGTTCGAAGGCACGTAGAGTACGGCTATTTGCGTGACCGTCATAGTGCTAGGTTGTGGATGCACTTACGCACAACTTTTCAAAAAGTTACCGCGGAATCCTAACCATTGCGAATTCCGTGCAATTGTTCTCTCACGGATAGGTTTCAAAGCACCCACGGTGGGCACTTCCAGACACGAGGACAGAACTGTATCCCGAAACCAGTATTTGACTACCGCAATGACTTGATTCGTCGCGACAGAAAAAACAGTGCTCACATGAATGCAGGAGAAAACTTGTTGCTAACTTCAAGACCAAGTTGTTAACCGGAGAAGTGCGTACTGGGTGAACTTTCCCGTGGTAACTGTTCACGGAGTAACCAGGTCGCGTCAGCTGAGGAGAAGAATTCCAGCTGGAACCTTCACATTTCGCTTGCAATGAGCAGAATGCATTCACAGAATTCGAAAAAGTCTACTGGCTTTCTCCGTACACTAATTTTAGTTAAAAGCACATGAAGTCCATTCATTTCCAACGTGACGGACGTGTCCCCAATCTAATTACTACAAGAACGATTCAAGCATCGTCAAGTAGCCAAAACTATGGCACATTGATGAATGGACTGCCTGCATTGAGGGATTGACGACTCTCTTGCGTTTGTCAGAATGTCGGTGAACACGCTGTTTGTCTTCAT
>LOND01006975.1:11689-24218 GCA_014220965.1 Paragonimus kellicotti
ATATATGTGGGAGTGGACTACAAAGTATTATCTTAAACTGTGACAAATAGATTCACCAGGTCCGTTTTCCCTTGATCAGCAACAGGCTAATTGTCAATTTGAAGAAAGTACGGATAAAACTTAATAGAACGGTTGATGTAGAGCTGTGAAAAAAGTGGCGTAGAAGACACAAGTACTTATGATAACAACTCACAGAAGGTTTGTTTGGCGCGCATAAGGAAGGCACATTATCACCGTGTCGCCAGGATTCCACCTCTAGATCAAGCATCAGGTCGAGGGAAACCAAACTTGAGTACAAATCTGCAATTGGCAACGGGGAAAATAGGTAGAAAGATAAGATAGAAGAGAAAGATAAACAAGCGAGTCAGAAAACCCACGAGTCAGAAATGCCACACGTCGGATTGTTATGTTTGGTTGCAACGCAATAAGTTAAAAAAGCTCGAAACTTGAAGGTTAAAGCATTGGGCAGAACACTTTGAGGGTCAATTTAGTTGGCCTGCTGCTTCTATTGCGTTGCCGCCACAAACTTGTGATGTAGCACCCTGGTCGGTAGATTTGGAACCACCCACTGAGACTGAGGTTCGCAATTGCCTTTCGGCTCTCAATCGTAATAGGGCTGCTGGCCCAGATGATCTCGTGCCGGCACTTTTCAAAGAAGTGGAGAGGCGTTAGTAGAGGCATTGACTCAGTTGTTTCAACTTGTCTGGACGACGGAGACCATCCCTCCGTGCTGGGGTCACTCGATAATAGTTCCCATATTTAAGAAAGGAGCCCGGGGCTCTTGCGAAAACCATAGAGGGATTAGTTTGACCCCAGTCATTTCAAGGGTTCTAGCATCAATTATACTTCGTCGACTCACTGCAGTTCGGGAAGTAAACATTAGGGAAGAACAGGCTGGGTTTCGCCCTGGGCGGGGTTGTATAGATCACATTTTTACCCTTCGTCAAATTCTGGAGCAGCGTCATGTGTACCGCCGGCCAACAATCGCCGTATTCCTCGACTATAAAGGTGCGTTTGATTCGGTGGACCGATCTACACTTTTAGAGTCGCTTAAACGTAGGGGTGTACCGACTAAGTATGTGAACATACTGTCGGCGCTTTATTCCCATACTCAGCTCAGGTTAGGGTTTACGGTGAACTGTCTGACAGTTTCAGCACCAGGAGCGGCGTACGTCAAGGCTGTCCCCTTTCGCCATTTTTGTTCAATTTCGTCATAGACGAAATAATGGAGGACTGTCTGCGGCACTCAAATGATGCCGGCGTGGACCTCCTACCCTGATAGACTGCGTATAGCCGAGAATCCTGACAGATTCTACAGTTAACCAATATCTGAACGGAATATGTCTGTTAATGAATTGCAGGACGAAGTTTCGAGCAAATGCGGTTCAGTGAGTACATCTGCAGAGGATGCGAGCTAAAATTAGCCCGAATTCGTATTCAGCAGCTAGAATTGCAACTGGCCTTGAAGGATAAGATGGAACAATGCCGAATTGAGTATGAGGAAGACGTAAAAAGGCTGAACGAACAAGCAGACAGTGTAATATCTGACCATTCGGCAGGGAAACCACTCCTGAGTTCACTACCCCAGTCCTCAACTAGTCCCGTTAAGCCTCAGTGCTGTGCTGTTGAGCAAGGTTGTAACAAGCGACTGGATGTCCAATCGTATGTGAATTCCCTACCAGACCGAGCTCCCAAAATTAAACCGACGGATCCAGTCTCTGAACATCACAGAGAATCAGGATAAATGAATTCGGAAACCTCCTCAGTATTTGTATGGGGCTCCCAAAGAAGGAGTTGAAGAAGTTTAGTGGTAACCCTATGGACTACTGGGGATTCATCCGAAGTTTCATGTCGAGCGTTGATCGCTATACTGATGACTTTGCTAACAGGCTTTCGTATCTCATCCAGTACTGTGATGGGGAGGCACTTGACGCGATAAAGGGATGCACGGTACTAGAACCGGAGTCGGGGTACAACAAGGCCATCAACATCCTTCAACGCCGCTTCGGTCAACCACACGTTATAGCACGTTGCTATATCAAATCACTGACTGAAGGGTGTAATCTCAAGCAAGACGATGCAAAGGGTCTGACGGATTTGGCTGAGAAAAATGAAAATGTGCTCCACCACTCTGCGACAACTCCATTATGAATCCGATGTGAATTCGTGTCGCACGTTAGGGGATATTGTCCGACGACTGCCCATGCCGATACAGTCTAAGTGGTTTGAGGTAGCGACTACCATTTTGCGCCATGGGCGGGAACCATCTTTTACTGACTTGACCAAGTTTGTAGATGAGAAAGCGGACGCTGCCAACACGAGACTTCTCTATATGGTCCCTGGTTCCTCAAACAGCTATCCTCAGCCAAGCATTCGTACTGCCACGACCCAACCTGAACCTGGTAAACACAGGATATACACCGTAAATGCCTATGCACCTGACCGTACCTCTCGGATCCACAGGAATGTCCACAAACTGCAGTGTGCCAAATGCGAAGCAGCACACTATACTGACCAATGCCCAGAATTCGGTTCACTAACTGTTGATGGTCGCCACGAAGCGTCAAAGAACTAAAGCTGTTTCCTGTGTCTAAAACCGAACCACCGTTCAAAGGAATGTAGGAACAAGGAACGTTTGTGGTGTAAATCGATGCTCTCAACGGCATCATCCCTTACTACATCGAGAAAACGAAACGCAAAACAGCAGTTCACCACCGACGACAACCGAGAGTAAGGTGCACCATTCAACAGCTTCATCAAGTAAACTCAAGGTAGCACTTGGAGTAGTGCCTGTCAGAATCAAAGGGCCTTTAGGTACAGTAACAACCTATGCCTTCCTCGACAATGGATCGGATGCCACATTAGTCGAGAGTACCCTACTTGAAAGAGTAGGTATCAAAGGTCAGTCCAGTGAGATCACCTTGAAGACACTAACGGACGATACTAAAATCCAGGTCAGTGTTGTATCATTTGATATAGAAGGCTTGGATGCAAATGAAAGCATTACAGTTAATCGAGCCTGGTCTGTGCAATCTCTACCTAAGCTGCCTCGTTTTGTACCCACAAGCGAGCAACTGCGAACCTGGCCACATTTAAGTGATGTGCCGTTACCTGTGATTCCAGGAGCAACGGTCTCCGTGCTGATTGGATGTGATGTGCCGATGGCTCACTGGGTTCTGGATCAGAGGTTTGGCCAAGGTGAAGACCCGTACGCTTACATTTTCCTTGGCTTGGTTACTCCGTCGTCTCTCAGTCGAAGATATGTCGGGATGAACTTAGGCGGCCCCGAAGAGACTCCGTTTAAAGGTAACTAGGTAAATCTCCTTAGTTTCTAGATCACCTAAAAAGAGGCGCACACCAGCCTCGGTTTGTCTACTCGCACTGAGCCAGGTTCTTTGCAAGACAAGTGATGGAAACGCGGCCTCGATGCTTTGGCTGCATCGGAACACAGAGATCAAGACAAAGTTCGTGGTCATGTTCATCACGTAGCTGGAGAGACAAAACCTAACATTCTGGAAGGTCCTTCATTGAAATGGAATCTGACCGAGCGGTAAAAGGTCCTGCTTTAACAACAGGCATGCGGGTACCTGTTGAACATGACAGCTACCGGAAACAGGACCTAACGAATGCATACCGTATTTTCTGACCGCTTGGTTTGCCTTCACTCGAGGTTGTTACACACTCAATAGGGTGGTGCTAGCAGGCGTTGGTAGTGATATTGTGCGGCGTGCCGCTGTTGCATGCTGGCTCGAAAGCTGCAGCTTTCTACTTGCTGGCGGTGCACACCTGACCAGCAAATAGCTGTCCGAGGGACCAACAGCTGCCGCAGTTTAGTTGGACGCGGCCCAGATTGGCTGCTCTCAGTGCGTGGGATAGTTCTAGGTGGACATCAGGTCAAGAAGCGTGAAGCCGGATATTGCAGCCGGAGCGTTGTAACAGAGTTCTTTACGCCGACGAACTATGTTCACCAGGTACAAGTGGATATTCCGACCATTGCGCAATATAGCCGGACCATTGTAGCCAGAAAATGTGAATGACGCCATGATAGTATCTAATTGCTATGCCACACGAAAATGAAAGTTTAGTGCACATTTGCAAAGGGGAGACAAACGTTACGGTTAGAAGCAGGGAGGAAGCGGCTCATGTTTATAATTAAGCACCAGACTTTTAAGGAAACAACGGAATGACGGCAACGCCTATTTTCAAAATCAAATCGCGCGGTCCACGGGTGGGTTTTGCCGGAACTTACGGAACCGTTGATGCAGAAGCTGGTTATGCAGAGTCCGGCTTTCGGCATCATTTCACAATCGTGCCCGCTGATCCAGTCATTTGGGAACTCATTCTCAGAGTTGCACTGTGATCAACACCCTATGGTCTATTTTATATCTGGTGCCGAACACATGAGGATGTATTCGGGGTGAAGATGGCCGCTGCCGATGACGACCAACATGTCCAGCTGCAATTTTGCAAACTGGGCTCTTTGGAATTCGAGCGCTGCACGAACTTCATTTTCACACCGAACGCCTGCAAAGTCCCTAGCAGTGACACAGCCAAGTGTTTTATCCAAATCATCAACGGACAATCATCATTGTTTATAATCGTGTACCACTTCCTCTAGCCGACCAAGGGTCAACCCGATGATTCCGCCATCTGCGCCAGCGACGGTGTGAATGCTCCAAGCTCTCGTTCCTGATTGGTGATTGATTCAAAACGCTAGTTATCGTTTGTGGCCTCCAGTCACCGGCAGAGGTTGGTGTTTGCATTTTCACTGCGAAAAAATCGGAGCACGATGCTAAGGTGACGGTTCACACTATTACTGTTTAATTCCAGACGTTAGTCAAACTGAAATACGATGCCATATCGATCCAGTAGTCGTGAAAACCTTTGAAGTCTTTGAGTAATGAGTCAGTGGGCCCTGGTCATCTTTTACTCAGCGAATCGCGACCAATCGACCGGTGACGAGCCTTGAAGCCCTCGACATCCTACCAGCAACTTGTGGATGGTATTATGTGCGGTAATGTCCATTTCGTAAGCACAACTGTCAGAAAGCCAATCATGAAAGTCACAAGGAAGACCATTGTCCGGCAAGCAAACAACCGATGTCACAAACCAGATCAAAGTCTCGTGGTCCATGATTACAGGAACCGACCGGCTAATCACACTCTATCTACGCCATATTTTTAATCAGTTATGCTCCCAAGTGGAAGTATATTGCGTTGGAACTCAGTATCACTGGCGTTCATCTACAACTGGATATCGCATCCAAAACTGCAATCATTCCACGTAAGGACATGGTATATGATGGGTTGACCTGTCGTGAGCCGCACTACAAACAATGTTCGCAACACTTCAAGGGGTACTCTGATCAAGCATGGAGCAACCGGAACTGGACCTGTTGGGGATAGACTTAGCCGACACGATGGACCTGTTGGAGACGCCCATCAGCCGCTTGAGAAAAGGTGAATCGGTCGATGGTGACCCAATGGCATCGTCTTACTCCAGGAGTCCTTCCGATATCATCGACCAAATTTACCAGAAGTAGTGAGTAGTTTTGGGGGGGACTTAGTATGCTGCACCAAAACGAATATCGTCTCGCATCCTCTTCCAAACGCAAGACTGGTCTTCCGGCCAGAGTGTACCGTACGTGGCACTGCTTCCCGTGGACAAAAAGCTTGATCATCTACAGGAAGCTGGTGTCCTGAAACCAGCCGAATATTTCGCCTGGACCGCAACGACTGTTCACGTAATGAAGCCCAATGGATAATTTGTGCTGACTACTCTACAGGCCTCAGTGCATCGGTGCCTTCCGTCTGCCTGATGATCTAGCCGCAAAGATGAACGGTGGTAAGTGTTTCAAAGAACTGGCCCTAAAGGACGCTTACTTACAGGAGCGAGTTCCAGAATGTTCCAAGGCGCTGCTCTCGATAAGCACTCATCTTAATCTGCCACAGTGACAGCGTCTTCTGTTTGGTGCGAAGATTGCGCCAGCAGTCAGGGATACGATGCTAACCAATGTTCCAGGCACAGCCACCCATTCGGACGACATCATTGTGACCGGAGCCAATAAAGCATGATTGACGGAAATGTTGAACCTGGTTCTTGGAGTCACAGCCAACTGAGGGTTCTGTAATCGTCAAAAAAGGTGCAATTGAGTACCTGGGCTTAATTATCGACCATGAGCGTCACCGACCAAATCCTAACAACCTCCAAGCTACTGTTGATATGCAACCGCCGTAACACGTACCTGCCCCACATTTATTCTCGTCAGTCATTCGAACGTGTTTTTGTCAGCCATGCATGAAGTTCGGGCACCACTGGCAAGACTGTTGATGGAGAATAGTTCCTGGAGTACGTCCAGTGGACGCAGAACCAATTCGCTGATTTCCAACAATCTGCCAGCACATTTTGACTCCCACCTCCGAACCTTGGTCTCATCGGATGCCCCAAGCTGCGGAGATTTCATCTCGCGCTTGCAGCCTAGCGGCTCCCAGCAAACAGTCGCTCGTGCTGTTCGCCCTCCATCGTCAACGGAGAAGAGCGCTATGAGTAGGTCAGAAAAAGAGCTTGCCATTTTTTTCAGTACACCGTTTTCACAAGTTGCTCTTCGATCAGTACCCCATTCCGTTGTCAGACAACGAACCGCCGCCCGCTGTTTTTGCATCCAAAATGGTATCCCGACCTACACGGTCAACAGCTCCTAAACAGTGGGCGGCGAGGCTATTCAGCTACGACACTGATATTAAGTATACGTCAACAACGAACACTGGACAGACAAGTGCACTCAATCGCCTGGTTGACTTGCGGATACCAGACGCAGAAAAGTCTATGATTGCTGCGGTGTCATTTAGGGCAGAGGTCAATCAGTTGGTCTCAAAAGTCAATGGGGCACTCGCGGTCGCCGCCGAACTAGTCGCTGAAGTAACTTTCCGTAGGCGGACGTCGCAGTACGTGATGTAATTAGAATCGCTGGTCAGAAAGAAGATTAGCATGTAACTTGGTGGAGCTCTTCCGGGAACGTTCTATGATGTCAAACTTCAAAGGTCATAGAGTGTTCGCTGAACGCGTCGTCGTCCCGCTGGAACTTCAGCCTTATGTGACTAGCCAAGTGCACTTTGGTTACCCGGGCCTTAACCAATTGAAGGTGCTGACTCGCGGCCATGTCTACTGGCTTAACATGGATGAACAGCTGGAGCGACTAGTTAGATATGGCCAGGGTTTCACTTCCGCATTTAAAACACCCTCAAGAGCTCCATTACGAGCCTGGCCGCTCCCTACTGCACCATAGTTGAGGCAGACTTGGATTTTGCTGGGTCTTTGCACGGTCAGTGGCTTGTGACTGCAGTCAACGCTTACTTCAAGTGACCAAAAGTTCTTATTATGCTAACCACTACCACGGTACCAACCATCATACAGCCTTGGACAACGTTCACTAGGTTCAGATGTCCAAAGACGCTGTTCAGTTAAAACAAAACAGTTCACTTCCCCATTAATTGCAGACTTCTGCCATCAGAATGACATTAATCATATCCGAACACGACCTTGAAACCCTGAGCTCGACGGCTGAATAGGACGCTTCGTCGGCACGTTTAAATGTGCTTTTTGGAAAGCTCACTGTGATAGAAACAATCTTGAATGTATGAGAAACATTTCTTTCGCCTTGTCGGGCAACTCCAAATCTATTAGCGCCCGATGTACAATCTCCAGCCGAAGCTTATATTGGACGAAAAATATGATTGCCGCCAAACTCCCTCCGCCCGACTGTTGCTGTTCCGGGATCCAAAAATACAACTATGCAAACAGGTTTAATCAACAGTTCGGCACCAACCACCGACGCTTCACTACAGACTAAAATGTCCTGACCCAGGATTATCGCAACGGCTTTCTCAAATAATCCTTGGGTCGAATTCGCAGAAAGTTGGGAACCGTCATTTTTGACGTTCAACGGCGAACGCACGTCTGGATTGCCATGCAACCCAGATTCAACTCATCAATGTAACCAATCACCCACTATTCGAGAAGGAAGTATTTTTAGGGGTTCTTGATGGATACGTCTGGTCCCCCTCAGCCGTAACCTGCAATACACTTGTAATAGACGGTCACATGCTCTGGAGACACTGGCCGTAAAACGTTAGGGTGCAACAACGCAGCCACACAAAAAAGAAAAACGTTTAAAAGCAACAGTGTGAATGCGCCTATTCACTTCATTTATTCGTTATGGCTATGTAATTCGGTTGAGTACGTCACTTATCCTTACATCCTCATCCAATGCTTCTTTTCAGTTCCCATCACGTCTTCGTCTTTAGCTGACGTGACCAATGTGGCACCACCACCGACTGCGATTATCTTCGGCTCTGTATTCATTGTCGCTCACAAACGTTCCTCGGACGTCCCATCTCTAACATTCAACCGTTTGTGTGACCGTTTTCGAATCCTCAAGAGAAGATATTCGAGTGAGATCCCATTAGGAACCGTGGATAATAATAATAATAATAATAATAATAATAATAATATATATTTCTCAACGCATTCGTGAGAGACACGCTCGAATGTGCGCGATCATGACAGATATTAGTTTCTCTCTCTGCGACATCTGGGAATTGTGCCAATCGGAGGCGTATCGGATATCAGCTGGTACGTCATGAACCAGACCAGGCCAGGAGTGACTGACACCAACTGTCCACATCAGTATCGAAGGGTTGTTGCTACAATATTCTTTTAGGGTGGAACCGTGTAGCATCCTGGAGGTTTCGCTGGCCTGTTTGCGGTGTAATGTGTGAACTGGTTTCAGAAGTCATAGTAACATACTGTACATGGACTATTGAGAAAGTTTGCATGATGTAGGCTGTCAGATCGTTCGTCCGCATGCCATATGACAGTGTGCCACGAACCTGAAAAATCACACACTTTCGGTTAGCTCGCTCGTCGACGGCCGACCTCTAACCTCCTCAGCTAACTTGTGTCGGTGCTGCCTATAGAGTTACACAAGAACACTGGTACATTCCACCCCAATAAATCGCCAGTCTAGGTTCTCAACGGCCTTTTTGTATTTCACGTCTGGTAAATTCGTGTGTAGAAAAAACGACCTAATGACCCGTGCACTAAACTGGTGATCAACGAATGAGTGCCATGAGGATAATGGAACATGAGTTAGTTGACCAACCAATTGCTGGAAACGACAAAGCGGTGAGAAAAATCTTAGGATGAACAATGGCAGCCAAAGACCAAGTGTTCGATAGTTATGTCTGCCAGAAGAAACAAGTGCAACCTACATTTTAAACTGGAATGTCGACAACCAAAGTGAATAGTGTATTGTTATTTTATGATCTCCTAATGTATTTTAACGTTTTACTTATTATTTTATCGTCGAGTGGGCTCGGGGAGAGTTGATTCCAACCAGAATTAATGAAACTTGTTCGGAAAATGAGTGTGACTGCAAAACGTCCGCCGGGAGGCTTGAACTCCCGAACCTTCCAACCCGGCCCCACGACGTCACCGCCCCGCCACCCGGCCGTGAGCAACGGTCTGCACAACATCAATCTCGACTCCACCAATGTCTGTGTCCTATTGGTCAAATTATCGTACTGTAGGCTCTCCATACATATCCCCATGCGTTGATTACATTAAATGCTGGCCAAGCACTTCTCATATTGTTACACGTAACATGTTCTGAATCGATGCCACAAACTCTCATTTGAACGTCCCCTGTTAATTTTGCAGCATCTCACTGAATTGTTTGCGCCATCATATAATTGACTGATACCCGCTGAGGGCTTAAATTCTGTGCTCAGAGTTCACTTGGTTGTAAGTTGTATAATTTGCTAACCATTACTTATTTATGTACAGAACCAGTTTTATCCGAGTAAACCTTCAACGTTCTGTCTTGTTCTGTCCAGAATCAAGAGGTTTACAGCTGCCCCGATAGACTGCGTATAGCCGTGAATCCTGACAGATTCTACAAGGATGCAAACAGTTGGAGCATAAGCAGAAACAATGGAGGAAGTTATGAAGAACTGGCGGTTAGAACTGGCTACAACAGAACCTAAAAAGCGGACGGCACAGAGTCTGTTGCTAACGGAAATCCAATATATTAACGCAGCTATGCTCGTTAGACTGAAGACTATGCTTGCTCCAGACTGACCGGTGGCGACGACCGTGAAGTCAGCTGAAGCGTACAACCAATATCAAGTCAACAGTGCGGGTGTTGTCAATTCGACACGTTGACCGCTGTTCTAGATCCTAATATCTGAAATGCAGGAGATATTAACACTCAACTAGTTTAACGTCCGTGTGAGAGTGGTCTGCTCACATCTGTTTCAAAGTGAGAGCGTTGAAAATGCCCATATTAACTCATATCCTAGGCCTAAGGAAATGACGGAAGTTGGGTGGCAAGCGACGGGACTCACCGGGACAGTGTCAATATGATTAGCCACATCTGTTTCCAGAATACTTACTAGAAATGGGGATCTGGTAAAGCCTAGGAAAGTAGGAGAGGGGTCAACTGCAACCTGCTCTAGTTTGTCCATCGCACTGTGAATGGCAGATAGGGCGACCCAGTTCATACTGTGAGGGAGTCCTTGCAGTAGGGTATCAGTAATTTTGTAATCATTCATGGTCGTGTGGGACGAGGAAATGAGGAGACGTCTCGTTCTAGACCGGAGAACGAGTGGCATTCTCAATCAAAATCCTTGGACCAAAACCCTTTACCGCAAGGCAGCGGGTGAGTAGCAGTGTGCTAGAACCACTCCAATGGGACATAGATGCCAGTGTCCTTCCAACCCTCAACCTAGAGAATCAGAAGTGTAGTTTGTCAGACCTACTGCTATGCCTTGCGCGAGTGACTATGTCAGTATGATTATCACACCATCAGGTTTACTCCGAAGGATCATCGAGATTTGCAAACAGTCACACCGCGTTAAGGCCCAGTTTCATTGTGAGGGAATTTACAGTTATCTAGGATGCACTCTCCTTAAAACAAACAACTAGGAAGAATCACGGCCCTCTACAGTACTAGTAAAGTGGTAGAAAACACCATCATCATAGACAACAAAACATTAGTGGTTTGCACTGATGCTTAACTGCCACAACCATGAAGAAGAAAAGCAAACCTTGCACAGGAAGAGAAGATGAAGGCGAACGGGACCTATCTACTAAAATATGGCCACATCAATGTCCAAACATTCACCATCAAGGTGCCTACGCCTTGCAAACAAACAATCAAGCGGTATAAAACACCGCTCGTGTTTTCACCCACCTGTAAATCGAAAAAAAACGAATGAATAAATGTACCTAATAGGAAACAAAGATTACCTTGTCAATTGTTCAATCAGTAAGTGTATTGAAACCATAAAACATTTACACGCACTCAGGATGCCGTTGTATTTCTTAAGCAGTCCAGAAAAGTGCACGTCCTACATGTGAACAGCAAATGTGACACAGAAATCGGAACACATAAATGTCAAAGTTACGAAGTCCAAACAGGCACCACCAAGTCAATGCTGGTTAATTCTGCATACGAGGCAGCCGACTAAACACTCATGAGCAAAATAGCAAGATCTTCAACCTTGACTCAACTAGTCATAATTTCGGCCCATCTCTGCCGGCACACAATGTGAGTGGTACCTATTGTTGGTTAAGCCCTGTCCTTCTAGTGTGTGGAGGTTGTTCGTGATAACATCTGTAAAACAGGGAGACATGAGTCAATCAATTGAGGCAAACGTGTAAGCCCTTGCAAACACGAAGGTTAGCTCCAGCTGACAAGTTACACCTGCACTAGCTCCCACAGTGGGCCAGTCAAAAGAATGTTCTATGTTTTGTCAATTAGCCAGCTTGTGTTTACTTGGTCATATTGTCTGCTATACTGACCAGCTCGGGCTTGCTCGTGCCCATTGAGATGGGGGTAAGAGATGAACCCTCGTGAAGTTATAAACTTTCATCGTCTCAGCTTGTCTGGGTTGCCTTGATTCCAGCTGCGTGGCTGCACGTAAAGGTCTCCCATGAGATCCGAGATTGAGGAGCACATCGGTCACCGTGGATCCACACTGGACACATGCAACGCACAGTTTGATCGGCACTCAAGAAAGGATTAGACCTTCATCGATCTCGTTCACATAGTATGTACTAGGTAGGCCACCTGGTCGTTTCATCTGCTGAGACGCCCCGTTTTGCATAACAAACAATGTGAACGTCGTATCCTGGGGAAGGGTTTCATTAAAGTATGGCCGAAGTCCGCAACTGGCTGTATCCCATTGCAAACTTTGCACAATAAAGCACTTGAAAGCCCCTCAATGTAAATAGTGAGCAGCGTCATGAGAAACAACGGCGGATTCATCATACTGACAACTTCCGTAGATCATGCACTTTCATGATAGCTCTGAACCCTGACCTGCCAGTGGGGTGAGATAATGGATGTCTGGGAATCCATAGGACGACAGATTGAAGTGAAGCTAACGTGTTGGACAGACCCGCTGGGTATATCTAGATGGACTTTGTGCGTATACAGTCAAACTTCGAAGTGGCAACTCTTCCAACT
>LOND01006977.1:18638-30634 GCA_014220965.1 Paragonimus kellicotti
AACTGCGACGAACCATAGCTAATTGCAACTAGTCAGTTAAATACGTCGTACTTGCACTTCAGTCATTGTGAATCCTACTTAGCTCAGCAGGTAGAAGGACGCTTTTTTAGTTGAGGGATGCTTCCTGAGAAATTCCTTGACTCGTACCATAAACATTTTCAAACAACACGTGGGAACTTGCAAGACAATGCCGATCGGTTGAATCAGTTTACGGTCACCTTGTTTCTGCTCGCTTGTTTGATTGTGACCTCGAAGCAATACGTTTTCAACCCAATATCGTGCTATATTCCTGTGAAACCGACCGGAGACGGTATCAATGCTTTCATTACGGACTATTGTTGGGTACACGGTCTAATTCCTTTACGACCTAACGAGCAGCTACCGACTACCAAAGAAGAATTGATTGCCTACGATAAATGGCGTCGTATATGTAAGCTAGTAACTGTTCTAAATCTTACGTTTGCCTAAAAGCTTTTCAGATCCAATGGAATGATTGGTTTTTAATTCTTGGGTCCTACCCAATATTTGTGCTCAGTGTCACGATGATAGTTAACTGTTTGTTCAGCATTTGGCCGTTTGATTTTGTCATTAATTTCTCTATTCGCAAAGTGGCTTACGCAAAGCAGGTTTAGAGAGTCATGCTGGATGAGACAATATGTTTTTTCCCCATAGAAGTAGGCACTAAGTCTGCCAATTAGTTTTAGTAAAAACAGCCCACAATAGGAGCAACACTGACAGACAATGGAACATTCTGCTGACCAATATTGTAAGCTAAGGAAATTTGACGGTGTCCATTCATTTTGCACTGGTAGCTGAGTCAGCCAGTCATGCGATCGGTGCATTCAGCTCGGTGCATCAATAGTAACCGGACTAGTTTGTTGTCTCTATCGGGGCTCACATATATCGGATATGGTTGCCGATTCATTTACAAAACATTTCAACTCAATTTCGTTCAGTAACCGAGTTTCTGTGGAAGACTTTTCGGATCAATTAAATTTGTTTACATGTATCATCTTACTTATATGTAGTGTGGTGTGTGCAACAAAGCAGTACGTACTAAACCCCATGTCTTGTTACACTCCTGTAATGCCGGATTCGAAAGAGTTTGCTGCATTTTTAGCAAACTACTGTTGGGTTCATGGAACTATACCACTACATCCTACCGAAAGAATGCCTGATAGACCGGAGTTATGGGATATGTATGATACTATACGGCGGATTAGTGAGTCTTTTTACAACGTCGTTTTTATATGCTTTGTCTTAATGGAGAAGTTACCAAGGACCACTGAGCATACAATTAGTTACAGAGAAATTCTATTTTAATAAAGTAATGTCACATGACCTAACGTCTTATATGCTTTTCACCTGCTCATCACCATTTCATTTTGTTCGTGTTATGGACCGCGAGCGCCAAAATGTACCACTGTTATGTGATTTAAATGTGTCTGTATAAGAGCAGCATTCGTATTCATGATACCAAGTTGACAAATAATTTGGTTGCATACAAAACACGCAAGTGACAGGTGAACTACTGAACATAAGTATTGATTTCCTACAGTTCACTTGAGGTTCAAGAATGAAAAATCGACTAAGATATGTCTGTTGTGCTCAACTGACATTCTTTAGCTTGTATATCCAATTTACGTATAGGCAGAAATTAATCATTCAGCCCTCAGAAAGAGCTGACAGCATTTCTTCGCGTAGTTGAGCCTGATGTTTGCCAGTGAGGTATTAGGTAGATGTCTCGGTTTTATTGGATCTATGGAGGGTAATCGAACTTAGGACCTCTGGATAAGACCAGATCAAGTGATAACAAGTTGTGAACGACTGAAGTATTAGTTTATCGTCTAATCCGAGCCATTTAACAGATGCCAACTACCCTGGTCCATTTTTGTCATATTGTGTATATTACTACCGAGAATCATGGGTCATTAGTTGACAGTTTTAACGTCACCCATTTGTTGAAGGAGTTTGGGAATAATATCTGAAAACTAACTCCAGTTGTTCCCCTCGGTTAACATGTAGGTTTCTATCAGTTTATACGCGGTCATACTAATCATCATATGGCGAACTTACTGGTTGTAAAGTATTGTCATTCGTTTACATAGTTATCTGTATATCAGTATGTTAATTTATCGTACTACTTCTGGCTTCAGAGTTTGTTTGTCTGTGTATAGCCGTGACCACGTTTTCCAGTCTCTATGTGTACCGGTTAACCACCCGACTCTAATATATCAGTGAGAGCGTACCATCGATTTTCTCACTCACCGCGACTCTGTTGTCACACAACGTTTCATAGCATATTGTAATTTTCAAAGTACGAATTGGGCAGAACTCAATTCCGCTCGTAGCTTTTGCATTCAGACTAACTGTGTTGATTCACCGAGAGACAGTGCACTGGACAGCGCTCTTGGCCCCATTACTGTTTGTCCAGTCAGCTCCGTGTCCATTTGTCCTCTGATTGCACTTTAGGCATGGGTGACTCATACTGTTCAACAGTTAACTACTTTTGCTTTAGGAGTCTAAATCTCTATCCGGGTATGCGTNCCATTAATCCTGGTTATTTACTGTTCAGACAAACCACGACAGTGGTTTTGTTTCCTCGATTTGTTTTTAGCCAACTACATAAACATTACAATTAATCTCTAAACTGATCTTTTTAATTTAAACCATATTCAGTGGGTTAAAGATAATTTTGATCACACTCTGACGTCTTCGTTCGAATCAAACTATCAAGTTGACCTTTGACTACTCGCCAGTTAATGCCAGTGAGTAAACCCGTAAGTATGATAGAGATAGGATGTTTAATTATATGCCGGTGATCTGGACTTTACAACTTACAAGTTCCAGCTACCTATCTAGAAGCAGTTTGAAAATTTTTATTAGAAAAACCCGATCAAAGAGTACAACGGAGTGAAGTTTTGATGTTCTAAGAATATTTCACATATGCCTTGCCATTACTTTTCTTCTAACCATCACACAATGCGTTAAGGTGGCGTGTTACTCACTGAGTTTTATAATCCCCTACTGTCCGCCAACATGATCGTCAGATTAAGTTATAGAACGGCATTTGAACTTTGTTCCGCTCGCTCACACCAGTCGTGAAACCTAATAGGTTGGTTTGATGAAATGGACACTGTGAACAGTTCGACAAAATTTCACCGAATAGATGTGTTCATCGATCAGTACAGGCACTCACGCATACACACAAGACTGCATATACGCTACATAAATTCACTCAAACATCCTCACAAACGTATTTACATATGCAAATTCGCTATCATAAAAAACAATGGTCATGTTTGTGTTTGATGCTCGTTCAAATGTGTGTTCGTCCTACGCTTGGCGCACAGAGTAGTCGTGGTGTGGGTACCGCTTAGTTCACTTGTCATCTCACGAGTCGGTACAATCATGCTGCTTGCTCAGGAGTTTATGAACTTGTTCACTACAATAACCTTAGCCAATCAGTTAACGTTGGAAGATTTTTCTGATCGTTTGACTCTAGTCACTTGTGTGTTATTCTGTCTGGCATCTACTGTGGTCGGAGTGAAACAGTACGTGTTCAATTCAATATCATGTTACATACCTGTTGCGCCTGATGGACAGGATTTCAAAGATTACTTGCACTCCTATTGCTGGGTTCATGGAACAATTCCTCTTCGTGCAAATGAAAGTTTACCTAAATCGGAGGAACAGTGGGATGTATACGATCGATTACGTCGAGTGAGTAAGTGCACTGCAAAATTAAAGTTGGACTGAAGGCCTGATAAACTGCGGTTCTCTCTATGACGTCAACAACGGTAGGGTCACTTAATAATAACATGACCACTATGCGATCGATTTTTAGGCACACATCAATCAGTCAAGTAATCATGCACGTAACGTTCATTGTGCAGATAGCATTTAGTATATATTTATGTTCATAGTATTTGATGTATGCTATTTCCGCTATTTCTTGGTATGCAAATTATATACAATTAGTTCCGTTTGGTGTAGATGAACCGTTGATGTACTTCCGTCATGAAACAACTTTCAGCAGTTCACATCAGCTCACAAGAAGAATCAAAGAACCTCGGAAACCTGCTGTACGTCAATCGTTCATCATCCAGTTTGTTTGTCGACGTTGTCCTAGACTGGCATGTCATTGCATGCATGTTGTGACACTAGTTAAAACGCATGCGTTATCCGTTCATGCACTTATGCACTTTGCACTCTGCATGATCAAGTACCTGCTGATCATTGTTTTTGTTACACTGACGGTAATTTGATCTATTTGCTTCTTTGTTGACCCTCATCGATCTTTTCAATAGTTTCGACCGTTTCGAATGAGAACGAGAATTTCAATGGTTTCGGTTTCGGCTTAACGGTGGCGAACCATATTCGGTCTGGACGTGACTGGCCTGAGACCATGTTGTTCCCACGTGTAGCCTACTGCCGTGTCCCTGGAATCCGACTTGGTAGGTGTGGAGAATACATACACGGCACAATGTGCTCTTCCAATCAATATGCTGAACGAAAAGATATACATTTTCTTCTGGTTTTGGATCGTGTTCTTGATTGTGGCCAGTTGCATCAGCTTGATTCTATTGGCTGGTCCGAATGGTGATTGCTCCGAAACGAAAAGATTTCATCAAGCGTTTCCTCCGCATCAAAGGTGTATTATCCCGTGAAACTCACCAACAGATAAGTCGCTCGGATTTGGACGATTTCATTGATGAATACCTGCGCCGTGATGGTGTTTTCCTTGTCCGGATGTTGGCATTGAACGCGGGTGAAGTGATCACTGCGGAAATTGTGACGGTGCTCTATAAAGACTATCTCGCCCATGTGGACCAGCATGAAAATGGATCAACAAGCGTCGAAGATGAAAAAGCAGCTTTGGCAGACGGTAAAGGAAATCCGCCTAGCTACGTCTGATTCTGTTCCCCAAATGCACTTGAACACGACAACGGCAAACCCTGCATCGAGTGGCATGCTGTTAATCCCGAATTGATGTTAATTAACTCGGCAGTCTATTAGCAGCCGTTAGCTATGCCTAGTGTTTCTTCGCGCTTGTCAATTTTTACGTATTCAGCAACGTGGAAAATTATAAATAGCTATTTTTTTTTCTCGCTGCCCGACATCGATAGATACGAACAGAGGTTTTACTGTTGTTGAATAAGTAGGTTGTTGTGCAGAGCAACTTCATCGTTTGTTTGGGCTGTTGAACCTCTCGGTGTTCGTAGATCCGTTGTACTTTTAATGGGAAGATGGACAGGTTTACGTTGTTGTCCCTCGTCCTACCGCCTGTCTTCTACCGGCTGTATGATGCGTATTGTACTCAATAATTGTATCTTACGCTTAACTGAGACAGACGACCCTGGTACAAGCATTTTTGTGATATGTGCTAGCTAGTGCCTGATTATTACAAGACCTTAAGCCTGTTTGAGCTACTGGAATATGAGGACATGAGCTTAGAATACAATGCTTTTCACAGGCTCTTATTATGTGGGAACTGATATTCATATTTTCAGACTAGCCACCGGTTTACGGCTAATGAGACTGTGCGAAAGGAATTCATGTCGTTATGTAAATCTCATCTTTTCGTCTGCTCCACCAAAGTTCCCTTGGTTCCATGGTATCTCTCTATATGCACACAGATCTCGTCGCTTGTCCAAACTTTGGTAGAAGTGCTAACATCAGGCTACGTAGCACAGAACAATAAGCAGAAAAGTTAAAAATCTGGAGTGCAACACAAAACAGGTATCAGAATCTACATATGCAATAATATAATCAATGGGTCACATTTAGTGTTGCATTTTACCTTGTCAGCGACTGCAGGTGACAGTACAACTAAGCACTGTAATGTGGCAGTTGGCCCTATGATGGTGGATCGATAACTGTACGAATGCTTACTAGACATGTGCATAAACTACAGGCTACTTGGGAGCCAACAAAAAAGGTAGATAGAAGTCATTATTTATACTGTGTACATAACCGTCGGTGTAGTCGCTATTCAGTGTGATATCATCAGTTTTAGGTATAGTTTCATATGATAATTCCAACAGTAGACAATTCCTCAATGGTGTACGAGAGAAATTGTGAGAAGATTTCAAAACTTGCGAGCCAGAATCTAAAGTCAAGTTTTTAATATAAGCATTGTGTATTTCTGACAATAAACATCGAATCTTCTAGCATTCACTGTTTGCTTTCGTACTCCAGNAAACTTTCACTCTTCCAATGAAGAAGACATACATCTGTTGATTTGTGGTCACAACCGTGGTGCTCTTATTTGTTCCATACTGTCAATTAACCTAGTAGGTTGTAAGTTGTGTAGTTACATAATCTAAACCACCAGCAAAATTGAGACTGGTATCATCAACCATGCGATACGTGAACAGTATCGTCTTCATTAAACCATCCATTAGTCAGAATGAAATTTTTTGGATGGCGTTCTGATCTTCGTTGCGGTTAACGAATTGCGAATTCACTTTCCCTAACCGTTAGCTCATACATAAAGACCTCCTAATATAATTATTCCACAGTTCATACCCAGTATACATCCACTTGATTATTCTGTCCGAAGCCCAACTGCTCCATGTGCGTGCTTCAGAGAACCCCATTCATCTGACAAACTGATCACTCAGCGAGTGAATATTACCACTTCAGTATGAGGAAAAGCATTTTTTGCAATGCTGATAACGCCTGTCATCCTGGATATTACGTGTGCGAATCCAAGCAACATTGAACACTTTTGCTATACTATAATTGTTGGTGATGTGATCAACAAGCGGCTCAAAAGTCACGCTACAGAGAACGGTGGTTTGAGGTGCATGCATAAAACTACAGAATTCATTCAGAAAACCGTGTGTCAACACCGCTAAGTTATCGACTACCTTCCGCACCACTGGTGCTTGCTGGCTTGTTTGAACTTGCTCCACAGTCATGACGATTCATCTTCTTTGTCACCCCTGTATGACCTTGATGCACTTCGTTATTGATCTGATAGTTTGTGTGACCGAAGTCTTTGTCTAGTGCATTGTGTCGTCTCCTTTGAGCCTGTTGTTGACGCACTACGTGCGTTTTGCGCCACAACCCACTATGGTCACAGTCTCAAACTTACTGTCTAGACGCTAGTCTATCCTTCTAATATAAACTCTTTGTAGATAGGAGGACTGCTAATCTGTTTAATCAATTCACGTTTTTTTTGCACATTAAAGACTACATGACTAAATGTAGTAAGATTCACTTGCTTGCACTAACGCAACGGACAGTTGTCACTGACATATTCCGTATAACCGTTACTGGTGTGTTGAAACAGGTAAGCTTAGAATCCTAGACATCAATTTAAAGTGGTGACTCGACTGTGCCTTTGTTTATTTGCAACACAACATCCAATGTAAGTAGGCATTCGACATTTTCCAGCCATCAACATTAGTCTGTTATTAACATAAGTTACTTCGTTAGAAAAAATCAGAGTCTAGCCCGCTTGGCGGACGAAGATACCAAAAATGGTAGACTGTGGACTGCATCCCTGGTTTTGTGAAACAGGTATCTGACCAAACCCCGCTCGTACGTAACTGAAGATAAACTGGACAAGTGAATAGATTAGCCGTCCCATGTTGCTGTGCAATGGACTGAAAGCTGTAATATACCATCCGGACATCCAGTAATCAATAAATCCAGAATGGTCGAACTGTTCCATGATTCGGCTTCGTGAGTTAAAGATGTGTTGGGATGAATACTGAGACGGTTGAGAGCAAGTGAAAATAGTCAGTATAATGGAAAATCAAAATGTCAATAGATCGTTTGTACAATACAACATCGCAGCTCGACCATGCTTGCGATGTCCGCTAGTGTTAAGCCTAACGTGTTCTGCCAAATTAAATATGAGGTTTTCTACATAATAAAGGGAATTCTTTGAGGTAGTCCAATGAAGTATCTATACCACAGTTCTGACTGGAAATAGTTACATAAAAATTCGGTTGTCTCATAGAGGAGACTTCGTAAAAATGGAATCCGTATCCACATAGCACATTACTTGTGTAGTTACCGAAACATACTCCAAGGTTTTTGTTGATTCGAAGGTGTCCTTCAAACATTATGTGGATAACTTTGCGGACAGGATCTAAACTGCCAACGGACTGACAGGCAACTGTATGGTGCGGCGACTCGTTCATGCACAATATCGGTCCTAGATATTATTGGATCGTCGCCTTGGTTACGCGCTCAGTCGCTTGACCCAAAACCGAGAAATGAGAAGAGACGCGGCAACACCGTTTATTGGAAGAGCGAGACAAAATTAGGCCACAGAGGCTCTAAATTTATAGGACGAAACGATTACCATAGAATGGCCGACAGACACAGAGCGAATCAAATGAAACAGTCATGGCAGTCACGGCGTCAGAACAAACCACGTTACGAGGGGCATCAGAATGCAACGCGAGAAAACAGTCCAGATAGCGCGTGGCGTTCGACCGCACACCTGCAATCTGATTGGCTGAGTGGAACCATACCACCACCCACGACCATACCATCCGAGCTGGGCCGGCCGATCGATGTGGCGTGATGCGTCCTGGCTGTTTCGTTAGGAGATGCGCCTCCTAACAGAGATACACCATCCTTGTGCATTTTTGGAACACCTCTCTGTCGGGGTGTTTCGGTGCTAAATGGTTTCAACAGCCCGTACTGAACTACAAATATATATTCACAAACCGGTAGTATCTGAAATTGTCTTTCGATTTGGGTTTTTAGAGGCATATTGTTTAAAGCTGTTCGATCCACTTTTAACTCTCGCTGGTCTTCTAACTTGGCGCTCATTTCAATATATACTCGTCCTTGGTCATGACGACAACAGAGAGTTTACCCGGTTTGAGGAATACCGAAGTTAATCGAACTGTCGTTCAAAGAGATCATACAATTTCAGTCACGTGTGAACCGAACTGTAGCCATAAGACTAGCAAGAAAGGTGGCAAATTTCATGACGGCTTCAGGTCAAACGAAAA
The DNA here is from genome assembly GCA_014220965.1 of Paragonimus kellicotti. Taxonomy (NCBI): domain Eukaryota; kingdom Metazoa; phylum Platyhelminthes; class Trematoda; order Plagiorchiida; family Troglotrematidae; genus Paragonimus; species Paragonimus kellicotti. The sequence goes on from LOND01006977.1 coordinate 27,623, forward strand.
TTGAACGCACAGCAGTTGCAACGCAAAACATGAGTAATACGACCGTAAAACCAGTATCAACAGCAAGTCCTGTTTTGAAAGTGTGAAATTCATCGACTAAATTTGGACCAGCGACAGAAACAGCATGCCCCAACGCAGGAATCACCTTCCTCATCTTAGCAATGAAACACCAGTGTTTTGAATGGATTCTGGCGTGGGTTGTTCGAGGAATCCTGTCATGACGATCGGTCCAGTGGGTCATCTGATGCATTCCTATATGAGGTAGTTAGATGTGTTGGTGATTGAGTTCCGGGCTGCCGGCATGGCTTCGTAGTTTGGCCAGTAGAGCGCTTGTCGCGTTTAGGTATGCTGAGTCTGTTGCTGGGTTGACTCCAGTCAAAGCACAGATTCTTACGAATTGGTCTTCTTCTAAATTAATAAACCTGCCACATCATGCAGTAGTGAAACAGTTATACCGTTTTGACGTCCGGCGTTCGTGGTCTTAACAACTAGGTTGGAAACCAGTCGGACTTAATCTAGTCTGCACGCGCGTAATACAGCCAAACCACAAGGTTGTCTGCTACAGCTGGCGAGTAATGATGTATCCCGTAATTTCAAAAGACAGTAAAACAAATGATGAGCAGACTGAGTGTCAGAAAGTGTCATGCACAAACATGGTCACAAAGTGAAGACAAGAGCGTGGATCATCATACATATGAAACGTCCTGATTAAGCGATCACAAACTGATCTGTAGGGGACGACACGCAGATACGGCCGAGCAAGCATCTTGTCATTGTCAGAAGGATTGCACGTGCACAAACACCTCGGTCCAGAAAGTCGACGTGCACTATGGATCTGAGGTCATGACAAGTATTATGGCAGGTACGTCAGTTATAAAGGCATTCAATCCCCCGTGGCCATGTATCCAAACCTCGAATAGATCTGTTACGTAGGCGTGCAGACACTTTCGCAAACGTTTACAACCCACGTGATTGATTTTACAAAACTAGACGCCACGAGTCTGACTAGCTTAACAGTAATAATTACTATTTCCTATATCACTGATGCACCATTCTCGGGTGAACCCATATAAATATGCTGTGATTAGCCTGATGATGAAGCACTGAAAACAAGATTGTTTGCTGCGCCGTCCTCTTCATAATTGAGGCTTGTCGAATGAACACGTCGATGAACAAAGAAGTCTAACGTATGCAAATGGTGTTTCGAGTAATGTTTGTTTGTATACAGTACAAACGAGATCCTTCGCCACTGTCTATTAATTATTTTACACCGGGCAATACATACATCAAAGCTGAAAACGATGTTAAACCTTGTTCCATCTTGTGTGATTGAGCATTCGAGTCAATGACAGAGAATCAGTTAATTATTATTCTGTTTCATTTATATGGGGATGGTATACTGACCTCTATAACGACGGCCGTGCACGTTCAAATTGTCCATGTTTTATTATAACGTCTTAGGCTGCATAGACTAGCAGCTGTCTGGTTCTTGCTTACCCTGATGATCGCAATAAATCTCGGACAGGTTGTGTCATACAACCATGTAATTTTGTTCCAACACACTAAATTATTTGACACTACTCCATTAAGTTTCAGTCCTTGATTAACATTGGATGTCGTGATGTAGATCTCACTTTAGCTAAACTTCTTCCACTGATGCGGTCTGTTCCGCTTTACTCTAAACTCACGGATTCATCGGACAAATGCCAGCCATCCTATCAGTGGAATAAACCGAAGTTATATTCTGATCACCGTTTGGAAACGGTGTGTATAGGAAATCGGTTAGTGAACCAAAACTGTTTTGATTGTAACTTTCTTTGTAATGAATAGAAAACAGTTTCCAACAATGTTAGTAACGCCTGTACGTGTGCTTACTTGATCGGACTGACGTTCAAGCCACGTTTACTGTCAGAGTAAATCAATAGTTAAATAGACTGCAGGTGAATCGTGCAGTTTACTTTGGTATGATGTAATGTAAAGCAAAGTAGAGGCGTTGATAATTTAAGTTATGTCAAAGAAATGGACCGAATAGCGAGTTTTTACGAATAAAAAAGTGTACTCATAGATCAAAACACATGGCGAACCATAGTCAAAAAATGTGCACCAAGACAACATCCTTTAATTAGCGGCATATACATTTTTCTTTGCACTACGGAGATAGTTTTCTGTTTTGTCCAGATATCTTGTTTTACATGTTATTTCACATTTTTCTTATGCCTACGTGATAGCATACTGTTCGAAGACGTCTCACTCGGCGTGCTTATGATATGTGCGGAATTTGTGTGGTCAGTAAACGTTTGGGCACATGTCTCGTGTTCTCCTACTTGCTAGTCAAGATTCTCACAATCGTCAACGCAATCATGCAAGTCTATTTGATTCAAAAATTCCTTGGCTTCACTTCCGATGGCAGCGCAGGACAAAAGAGCATGGATCTGGGCAGAACTTTCGATCCCAAGGCCGGTGAGTATGACTGCTTTGGTTGGTTAGTTGGGTCAGCATCGAACGAGAACCTGGCGAAAATGCACTTGATATGGAACGCTGTTCAAACCACCAAACTTGCACAGTGAATTCAACTCACTATCATCCATCTAACCTTATTGCGTAAGTGCCAGTTTCCAAACAACTCAAAACTGGCTAGCCATAACAAGGTTGAGCTCATTGAAACACAAGGCACGTTAGTAATTTTTGGGGCTTCATCACATGTGTTTTAAGCAAAAATGTTTACTCCTAAGCTTAGATTATTACAAAAATACTTTCCACAGTTTTCTCCATTATTTTGACCATCACAGTGATATACTAGCAAGGATCGAACGCTGTGTGCAGTTTGCTTCCGTTATTCCCTGACTGCCTCATTTGGATAAGGAACAGCGTTCCATATCAAGTGCATTTTCGCCAGGTTCTCGTTCGATGCTGACCCAACTAACCAACCAAAGCAGTCATACTCACCGGCCTTGGGATCGAAAGTTCTGCCCAGATCCATGCTCTTTTGTCCTGCGCTGCCATCGGAAGTGA
>LOND01006980.1:16763-27509 GCA_014220965.1 Paragonimus kellicotti
GTGCGAGAGCGGTATGTTGATCTTATCCGTTTTAGAGTGGGAACGTTGAAAAAACCTATATTAATTCGCTTTCTAGATCGAAGCAAGGGACGAGGGAGGCCTGACGCTGAGTGGCAAGAGGTGGGATTTACAAGCAGTGTCCCTATTATTATCTATATCGAGTATGGGACCTGCAGAGTAATCCCCAGAAATGAGGACTGAGAGGGGTCTGTCGATCAACTTTGATGATAGTGTGTGTGTGGGAGGTTCAGCAGTAGCATGTTTTCGCCTATCCACCCTGCTGTATGCAGCAGATAGGGCGACCCGGTTTATACTGCGAGACGGCCGATGCAGTATGGAATTAGAAGCATTGTGAGTATTCATGGTTGTTTTCGAACTGAGATACTAGAAGGACGCACGGACCTAGACAATAGAATGATCAGAGTTCTCAACCACCCGCAAGACAGCAGGTAGGGTGACAATGTACCAGAACTGGTACTTTTTCCGGAAAAAGATGCCAACCTTCTTCCAACCCCCAACCTGGAGGACCAGGAGACTGGTTTGTCAGACCTCTACCCATTGGCCTGCCTGGTATGAGTGACTCTATCGGTGTGGTGGTCACACCGTCCAGTTTAGCCCAATAGGTCATCGAGATGCGCAAGCCGTCACGGTTCAGTTTCCTTGTGACAAATCACCAAGTTTTAGCAGTTTAGATTTTTTTTCGTGGCTACTAAAATTGAACATAACTCACAGTTGATCGCCACTGTCGCATTCTTACAGACACTCCAGTTGACCATTTTCAAACCGAGTGTCACCAACACTTGACCGCAGACTTCAAATTCAGATAAGCCTTTCGGTTGGTCCGTTTTGAAACGGAGTACTAGACTCGAGTTTCTCTTATTTTCGAAACCCCGTACTACTCCCCAGTATTCAAAATATCTTTCCGTGACTTCAAGTCGGAAAGACGCTCTAGTCGTGGGGTCATCGATTAGAGTTAACAGGAAAATTACTGATTCCTATTGGCATGATCGGACCATCTGAACATAATTCTATAGGTTTTTTTTCCTTCGTGGTTATGTGGCAGTTAAGCATCAGTGTGAACCACTGATGTATTGCTGTCTATGATGATGATGATGATGATTACACACGGTCATTCACCCATGCCTAATATGGGGTCAACCGCGCAGTAAACGAGCTCAAACGGAGGCGGAATTCGAGTCCAGCACTCCCTTTCGAAAGATGTGATTTAAAAGTTGATGGGAATGCGATAGCTGCGACCAAGTGCGAGTGACGTGCAATTTATGTACACAAGAACCTCTACTAAACAGTTATCAAAATTCCCCTGCTGACCAATCCAGAAAACTTAATGAACTACAAACTGACTGATTCACATTCGCTCAGTCATTTCAGGCTCATATGTGAACATGAAACTGTAATTAATGATGACGAAACCATCTAACCGTAGATAATGCGTGAAGTTTGCCCACTCGACATAGCACGCTGTATAGTGCTGTTTCTGTACATCTGATGAGGTGTATAAAATATTGATAGCAATAAAGCTAATCATCGTCATCATCATCATCATATCAGCCATGAGCCTGACCAAAGGTACTGTGGCTCGGGCTGTCGCTCACCTCAACAGTGACGTGGAATATCCTAGGGGAAGAAGATGTCACTGAAAGAGTCAGAAATTAAAAAAGAAGACCAAGCGGAAGAAGCAGAAATGGTGTAAACATAGGCACGCCGTTAACTGCAGCAGTTAAGCATCATTGTGAACCACTGATGTATTCCTGTCAATGATTACGATGAACTGCAGCACACAGCCATTTCGAATAGCCAGGCAAACGAAACCTAACCACTTTACTCAATCGAACAATGAGGATCTTCATATTTCGTGACCACGTTGTTGCTTGACCACCACGTGGTTTCACCCAACTGTTGGTGGTCTCAGTATATAATGCCCGGTACGGTAAACGATCAGCTGGCATACGGAGTACGTGACCCAACCATCGCAGGCTGTGCAACGTGAGTAGTTGACCAATTGATCGCGCATCCCGAACGTTTCAAATACGTGCCGACGGATAGCCGTACTGCCCACGTGACCAGTCCACTTGATGTGGGCTAATTGGTCAAACACAAGTCTGTTCACATTTTCGTCGAGAGCAGGCAACGTTCCCGAGCCATAGAGCGAAGCAGAACACGCAACAGCAGAGCTAGACTGCACCCAGCTTGCCTGTCTCTGTTGTGCGACTAACAGACGAAACGTTAACTCTGTGAACAACACTCTACCTTCAGCAATGGATAGAAAATCCCTTGAGGCACCGGCTTTAGTCATTAAAGTTTGTAAAGTGAATGAAAAGGACACAATGTCGTGTAAGTTTGTTGCATCCGGAGCTAAGTAAAAGAAGGTTGTCATGGTTGCCCCAAAGGTATTCAACCACATCACCGCTGATAACCGCCAGCTTCACGCGCGATGATACATCGAAACTCTTAGGTGCTCAGTTCAGTCGTCCCTAATAAGCCCAATTCCAGTGAGGGGAGCGCGTAAGGTCAACAATAAACACTAAAGGCACTGACACAACTTCTCCCACGAAGCTAAGTGGTATCGTTGTTTGCGCAAATACCTTAGTTATTGCACCTTTTGGAATGTCCCCGCGGCCCCTTGAACCTCCGTGGCGATTATCATGGTGAGTTCTGGAGAGGTCTGTGTACCAAACTGAGCAGTGAAACATGCAACCCGAAGTGTATGCGCGACCAACAGGAAACTGGATTCCGCGGATAATGATAAACCATGGCCAGCGACGGTTGTACTTTCGTCAAAACGAGATTGGACTTTGGCTTGCAGATCTCCACGACCTATTAGGCTAAAATAAATGGCACGACAATCACATTCACTGAGTCGCTCATACCAGGTAGGCTAACAGATAGAGGCCTGACAAACCAGTCTCCTGGACCTCCAAGATGGGGATGAGAAAAAAAACTTGACATCTCCCTCCGGATAAAGTACTAATTGTGGTACACCGTCACATACCGACTGTCTTGCGGTACAGGCTTTAAGCCGAAGGATTTGGTTAAAACGCCCGATTGTTCTGTTAAGGTCACAACGAGACTGGACCTTGACGTGGTGTGACGGCTTGCGCATCTCGATGACCTATTGGGCTAAACTGGACGGTGTGATCACCACACCGATAGAGTCACTCATACCAGGCAGGCCAATGGGTAGAGGTCTGACAAACCAGTCTCCAGGTTGGGGGTTGGAAGAAGGTTGGCATCTTTTTCCGGAAAAAGTACCAGTTCTGGTACATTGCCACCCAACCGCTGCCTTGCGGTACAGGCTTTTGAGCCAAAGGCTTTGGTTGAGAACCCTAATCGTTCTCCTGTCTAGGTCTGGGCGTCCTGGCAGTATCTCAGCCCACACACAACCATGCGGCCGCAGCCGCATTAGTCGCCCTATTTGCTGCTGCTGACCCTTCCCTCAATGTCCTATCAAATTTAGCTCTCAGGCCCCTCCCGACCTCCATTTCTGATAATTACTCTACAGGTCCCACAACAGATGTAGCTAACTGTAGTAACACTGAGCCGGTAAGTTCCGTCTCTTGCCTTTCAGCTTCAGGCCTCCCTCGTCCCTTGCTTAGACCTAGAACGCGAATTAATATAGGTGCCTTCAACGTTCGCACGCTAAAACAGATAGGTCAGCAAGCGGCTCTCGCACGAACGCTAGACTCGTTGCACGTTGATGTCTGCTGTATCTCGGAGACTAGAATCCATGACAGTAGTCAACGTATGGAACTAACAGCACCCGCATTGTCTACCCGATACTGGTTATACACTTCGGGTGACTCCACAGCCGCTGTTACAGGTCAGGCTGGGGTAGGTATAGTTCTCAGCACGACGGCCGCAGCCGCATTAGTAGATTGGATTCCTGTTAACAGTAGACTTTGTGCCGTCCGCTTGGCAGGTTCTGTTAAAACCAGCTCTAGACGCAAAACTTTCAGAAATTTATTCATTGTGTCTGCTTATGCTCCTACTGACTGTAGTGACATCGGCGTCAAGGACGCATTTTACTCGGATCTGGCCACTCTCCTTCGGTCGACACGTGGCTCTGACATAGTCGTTTTGGCCGGAGATATGAATGCCCAGGTCGGTCGCCTTGGTGAGGCCGGATGTGAGGTTGGTTTGATAGCATCACATCGATCAGATGGGTGATTGTTGCAGCTGTGCGCTGAGCATAAGCTATTTTTAGCCAGTACTGGTTTTAGGCATCGTGCACGTCAATGCTATACTTGGCGCCCGCCTTCTCCGAATCAGGCCTGGTCTCAGATAGACCACATAGCCGTTAGTTATAGGTGGCGGGTTCCATTCAAGACTGTCGTTCTTATTGGAGCACATGCTTGGATTCAGATCATGCGTTGGTACGTTGTTTTGTTCTTACTTTTTCTGGGCAACGACCCCACCGACAGCAACGGTTAGCTGTTGAGAAACTGGCTTTACCATCGGTAAGGCATAATTACCAAACCAGCTTAGAAAGCTGCCTTAGTGGTACTCACTCCGAAGACCCTACTAGCTGCTGGACTCAAATCTCACAGGCCATTCAGAAAGCAGGTACTGTAGCATGCGGTACAGGGGTACATGGGGTAAACAAACATTGGATTTCAGAGAAATCCCTGGAGTTGTTAGAAGCCAGACGGAAGGTTCCTCCTGGTAGTTCACATAACAAGTCTAGAAGAGATATCCGTAGGAAACTGAAACGTAGTCTAAAGGCTGATCGTGAGGCTTGGTTAGTGGAAAAGTTAAGGAAATGGAGAACCGCTTTTGCCTCAGGGAACACCGGCAAACTCTTTAAGCTGATCCTTGCAACTGGTCCCAGACAACCGTCGGTCAGCGAGGTAGATGACACACTAATCTGTAATAAGTCCAGAAGGTTAGAGCGTTGGGCGGAACACTTTGTAGGGTCAATTAGTGGCCTGCTGATCGTATTGCGTGCGTGAGATGTTTACAAACTTGTGATGTAGCACCTTGGTCGGTAGATTTGAAACCCCACATTCAGACCATCCCACCATGCTGGGGTCACTCGATAATAGTTCCCATATTTAAGAAAGGATCCCGGGCTCTTGCGAAAACCATAGAGGGATTAGTTTGACCCCAGTCATTTCAAGGGTTCTAGCATCAATTATACTTTCGTCGACTCACTGCAGTTCGGGAGGTAAACATTAGGGAAGAACAGGCAGGGTTTCGCCCTGGGCGGGGTTGTATAGATCACATTTTTACCCTTCGTCAAATTCTGGAGCAGCGTCATGTGTACCGCCGGCCAACAATCGCCGTATTCCTCGACTATAAAGGTGCGTTTGATTCGGTGGACCGATCTACACTTTTAGAGTCGCTTAGACGTAGGGGTGTACCGACTAAGTATGTGAACATACTGTCGGCGCTTTATTCCCATGGTGCAGCGAAGTATCTGATAGTTTCAGCACCATGAGCGGCGTACGTCAGGCTATCCTCTCTCACCATTTTCGTAAAACTTTGACATAGACGAAATAATGGAGGACTGTCTGCGGCACTCAAATGATGCCGGCGTGGACTCCTACCTGGTGAAAGACTGACTGATCTTGATTATGCTGACGATGATAAGGTATTGCTGGGTTGTTCGACAACTTTCAAGCGGCACAAACAACACTGGACGCTATTTCGCGTTCTGCTAAGTACTTCGGAATGCGCTTTGCAGCCTCAAAATGCAAAGTGCTTCTGCAAGATTGCTGTGGTTACGTAGATTTAATGTTAGATAATGAAGTCATGGAGGTTGTCGACCGGTTTATATATCTGGGAACGCTGCATAAACAGCGGCGTCGGAGGTGTAGGGAATGAATCAGAAGCAGGTATCTCTAAGGCTAGGGCGGTGTTCGCTGGTCTGAGACACCTATGGTGACAGAGAGGTATTTCTCTGCAGCGTATATAAGGCGACAGTGAGGGCTGTATTACTTAACGGCAACGAAACCTGGCTGCTCGGGGTAGAGGATGTGAACCGTCTCCAGGTATTTGACCACCGATGTCTGCGTTCAATCGCTCGTATCGGGTGGCACCAGCGAGTAAGCAACGAGGAGGTTAGGAAGCGGGTGTTTGGCACTGATTGTCAAACGAGTTCTCTTGTTCAGTCGCTACATTTGCACAGACTTAGATGGTTAGGTCATGTACTAAGGATGCCAGCTAGTCGTTTGCCACACCGAGCACTGTTTGCCGACGCTGCGGCTGACTGGCGCAAGGTGCGAGGTGGACAGATGATGACCTGGCGTAGACAAATGAAATCGTTTACGAAGGGGTTGGCTACTGTAGGTCGGGTTCGTCTCCCGGGCTGGGGCCCTCGCGACTCACAGAGTCGGTGGCTTGAGACGTTAGGTGAGATGGCGGCTAATCGAGCTCAGTGGCGTGAATGCTGTCGTTGTTTGGCCGAGTTGTCTGTGAAGTGAGTGCACTTAATGATGCGGGGCAGTGAAAGCCGTAAGGAAGCTGTCTTGCTGATGACGCCTTACTTTCACTTACAGCTCGGTTGTTTGTTTGCAAGGTGTAGGCGCCTTGATGTTGTATGTTTGAATATAGACGTAGCTATTTTTAGTAGTTAGGTCCACTTCCCCCCTCCTCTGTTTTCTTCTTTCTTCCTATATAAGTTTCTTTTTTTCCTTTGTTCTTCGTGGTTGTGTGGCAGTCAAGCATCAGTGTGAACCACTGTATGTATTTAGTGGTTGTGTGCTTGAGGGAGTGATGATGATGATGATCTGTTAAGGTCTGGACATCCTGGTAAAATCTTAGCTCGCAAACAACCATGAATGTTCACAAAACTAACAATTCCACATTGTATTGGCCGTCTCGCAGTAAAAACCGAGCCGCCATATATGGTGCATACAGCAAGGTTAACGTGCCATTTCTTCCTATCCCCATGTGACTAAAGTTTGCCCACCAATTGTAACATACTTGATTCACTGATTTGACAACGTTTTTTCATCACTATCAGATGCTACGTGTCTGTGGAATATCTTTCTCGGATCAACTACCCTGAACGCACGTCCATTCATATTCAAGGCTACACTTGCTTGACATTATTTACCGCAGTCCTCACAAGTTGGGTTAAGACAATCTTTTGAACTTGACGGAACTCAGGTGAACAGTCTTCGTATCAATTTGTAAGCCTAACAGTGGCCTATGAAATAATTCAAAATGAGAAGTTCCAACGTAGCAGATGCCAATGCTCCTGATGTATCAGAACCAGAGCCTTCAACTTCAATGACAGAAAATAACTTCTTGGAAAAACAGCTGGAAGTGGAATTGATGTACCTTCGCATTGCTGTCTATCATGGTGTTAATTGAGGTGACGTCTCATCAGCCTCAGTGGCGTGAATGTTTTCGTTTTATGGCTGGGTTATCCGTGAAACAAGTGCATTTATTGACAGCGCACAGAAGTCGGTGAAGAAGCTGTCTTGCTGATGACGCGGTACTCTAAGCTTGACGTTAAATGTTTGGTTATGTGCATATTTATTTATTGGGTGAGTCTCACCTCTTCCTATCCTTTCCTTTTTTCATTGCTAAGGTCTTGCGTATCAGTTAACGGTTGTATGGTAGTTAATCATCAGAGAGAATCACTGGCGTGTTGCCGTCTTCGTTGATGTAAAGAATGGTTGCTGCCAAAGAGTGTGCAACTCCGTGCCAGTATGGCAGTTGGAGGGCAGAAAATGGGGCATTATGAACAAAATGACAGTACCAGACAGTTGCTCTTGAGTCTCGTCAGGCTAGAAGTGACTTGGTGCTCAACTTCATGACAATGAAGTCCTCTGAGCGCCTGTTAACTAATACTTATTATGGGAAATAGCGCTACACCGAAGGGTCGCTGACTTAAACTGGCGATCAAACAGAACAGATTAGAATGCAGACGGTTTATTCACATTGCGCGTTTGCAATATTGAACATTCCTCAAACCATGTTATTTTCTCTACTACAGTAGCAAATTTTAAGGTTTGCCCTGAGCAACATTTATTACCTTAGATTGCATACTTTACTTCTTTCCCGATTTCGACCGATCGGTGAAGAACTAATGGTTTCGGACATTGATATGAAGAATTCACAAAATGCCGTTATTAAATTCCGTCATCGACACACTGGTCGATTGTTACATATACACAGGGATATTTTACGTTGGTGTTCAGAAAACTCACGATCATTCATGTCAATTATAAGAAATACCACACTGGTTGGTCATACCGTTAGGCCCGAGCGTTAACAATGCAGACCGGCGTGCGAATATGTCTCTTTCTCACCGCATGTTCTTCCTGACCGTATTGTTCCCGCAAGTTCTATATCAGGTCTCAAGCAGCGTTTCGATTATAATCCATATCTTTGTTCAGACACTGCATCTAATTTGCGACCACTGATTGATCCACTGGAAGGAATAAATATCAGCCAAAACTGCGTATTCAGTACACAGTTTGTAACACCCGTACCTCTATGATTCAACAACATCCGCTGCACACACAAATCGCCTGTTTTAGTTAAACAAAAAACTGCGAAAACATGCACGCATGTTAACAGCGGTGCTACACCCTGTTTTCAATGATTGCATTTCAGATCAACGGAAGCCCGCTTGACACTGAGCAAGAAAAACCGACTGGATCCGGGTACTTTGGGCCCCTGCCTCGAACCCGTGTATCAATCGCTGAATACACAATGGTTAGTTAGCTAATTTTAGTGAACTATGTCATAAACTATAGTTTGTGCTTTCATGTTTGAGAGGAAATTATAATTTCCTCCTTAGAGCACTCAGGGATCACTCAGGGAACGGTCAGGGAACACTCAGGGAACGCTCAGAGATCACTCAGGAACGGTCGTGCTACTAGGGTAACTTACTGTGTACTAGATAATTTCGTCGTCATACCATGAGGAAAATAGAATAACTGAAACGCTTGCATGAATACGAGAGTTGTGAACAGTTGTAAGCAATGTGTAGATTATGACCATGAATATAAATGGAATATGTAAATGTTGCAAATGCAAAATTACCTGATGGGCATTGGAAATTGTCTCTGCCTCTCTGCATAACCCTTTCCAAGCTAATGCACCCGTCCCATATTCCAATCCTGAGTCAAGAAAGCTCAACCAACGAGCTGACCAGCGTTTTAAGTTCACAGAGTAAGCTTTTTCTAACTCCGCGCGTTCTTGAATCATCAAAGAAAGCTCATTACAAAGCTTATAGCTTGATTCAACCCGCTTGACTGTACGCTGATATTCTCTACATTCCCAGAAACTAGCTAACGGCAATCCATTCGGGGAGTCAGCGTCCAAAGAACCAACCATAGTCAACCACAAGGTAAAAGCGGGAAAACTTGAACAAACCGCCAAATTCGCATTCGCATATTTCATTGACTTATACTATTTCGAGGAAGTCATTTATAAACCGAACACATAAAATCAAAAGGAAATAAACAATCCACACGTTTTTCGCACTTTTTTCAATTAGGGACGTGCCCAAATAAAACATTCTGAACGTTTTCTGCGAGTTTAGTTGGAAATTGTCCGTATGTAGCCGATTCCGTCGTCAGCGATTTCAGCGATTTGTTCACGGGTTCGAGGTTGGGGACCCAATTCACCCGGATCCAGTCAGTTTGTCCGTTTCGATGTCAGCGGTTTTCTGTTGACCTGAAAGGCAGTCATTGAAAACTGGGTGTAGCACCGCTCTTGGGGTTACAGATTCAGCGATTCAGCGATTCAGCGATTGATACACGGGTTCGAGGCAGGGGCCCAAAGTACCCGGATCCAGTCGGTTTTTCTTGCTCAGTGTCAAGCGGGCTTCCGTTGATCTGAAATGCAATCATTGAAAACAGGGTGTAGCACCGCTCTTGGGGATTACAGTAAATACCAAGAACAGAGTAAGGTTACATGAATAATGGATTTTTTCGTAAATGAGAATCAAGCAATGCTTTAAAGCGATCTCTAGAAGTGCTGCTAACGACCTCAGAGGAAGACTGTTCCAAAGGTTAATAACCCTGTAAGAAAAGAACTGCTGCCTAAGGAAGGTCCGAGGACGAAGCTTGAAAAGCTTCCTGTTGTGTCCTCGCCGGCCGTCATCATTCGCTATCATAAAGAACTGTTCAACGAGACCTACTCTAAAGAAGAAGTGTGTGAGAATTAAATCACCGCGGAGTCGTCGATATTCAAGTGGATATAGATCAAGAATTTCAAGTCGAGACTCGTACGCGACATTTCTCAAGCCCGTGACTAGTTTGGTAGCCGCGCGCTGGACACGCTCAACAGCTAATATGTCTTTCTTCAGGCCGGTATACACGACCTGATTGGCATACTCGAGAAGCGGCCTTATATAAACTCCGTAGAGCGTCTGAAATGCACTCTTGTCTATGCGGGGGAAAGTACGCTTGATCATCCTAAGAGCGGCAAATCCCTTTTTGCCGCCATCTCATGGTGATAGGCGAAAGATAAGTTAGACGACAACCAGATGCCCAGATCTTTCTTCAGATCGATTTTCATGATATCTACTGTGCCGAATGCACTATGAATCACGAAGGCATTGCCAGAGTCTCCACCGAGTGACATGTGTGCGCATTTATTGTCATTTAGTGGGAGACTCCAATCGTCCGACCAGCGCTTAATCGCGTCAAGATCAATCTGTAATGCACTGGGATCAGTGGCATTCCAAATTTTTAGGTCATCGGCGTATAGGAGGGCGTTGCCGGAAATACATCCCGGAAGGTCGTTGATGTAGATCCGAAATAA
>LOND01006987.1:5952-17632 GCA_014220965.1 Paragonimus kellicotti
TCCCAGCCTAAGATAGGTTACGTTGGCGGTACCGAGGCACTGAGGTCGGTGACTCATTGACCGGGAATCAGGGTAACAATAAAAAAAAACATGAACGATCACAGAACGGTGATATTATCCTCCCTCTTGAATAATCTTTTAGACCCTCTGAGGACGTGTCATTCACGTGTTCGGACTCGATGTTGTGCGGATCGCCGCCTCGTCTTTGCATCTACTAACACACTTACTGTGACTGTTCGTTCGAGTGGTGTGGAATATGTTGAAATGAAACAACAAAAAAGTGAACAACAGCGGAAAGTTTAAAATGCATGCGCAACAGTTTCCGTATTATTATACTGAATCCCAGTATGTATGTACTCAACTATTCTCCAACACAATTGAATTTGTTGTAACTTCAGATCATGATTATAAAATACCATCACATAAGCCTGATCGCATTTGTATTGAAGCCCAGTTTGAGAATCTTATTGATCAATTATCTGATCTTCGACCAACTAGTGCTGACAACCTAGGTCGGTTAAAGACTAAGTTCACCAATATAGCTTATAGGTTTATCACGACTCCGATTAACAGCCGGTGTGCTGTCATGAGGCCACACCTACAATCATTGAGAACTTAAGTAAAAAAATCGTAGTAATAATTCGGGGCTCTGGGGCCACCATTCTAGACAAAGATGTGTACGTGTAGATATTGTCAACAATGGATGACCAAACGAAGTTTCAGTGAGTATAGTGAACAATTCAACTGAAATAGAGGACCGAATAGGGCAACAACTTCAGCTGATGAGATAACGTAGGCCGTGTGGATTGTTAACAGACCAACCTTATGGTTTACCCAGGACACAAGTCTGGGATGCTGCTTAGACCAATTTTGGCTAGTCGCTGTTCTAACTCCACCAAAGTGAAAATTTCAGACACATTACATTGTAGATTCTTTTGAATTGATCACTGACTTGGACAGTCATTCCTGCTAACCAATCGATGTGCTCTGTAGACGTTCAGTCATTGTTTACAAATGTCCCGCTGCACGAAACGATTGACTACATTTGTGAGCTCGTTGAAATGAGTCACATTTCGTTGCCACTTCCGACCGACATATTGAAGGAAACTTTGCTGCTCTGTACTGAGAATGTCAGTTTTCGTTTTCTCGAGCAGTCCTACCGTCAAATAGACGGAGTAGCCATGGGAAGTCCACTAGGTCCCATCTTGGCAGACTTTTTCATGGTAAAAATTGAGCCAGATAGGAAGTTTGTCACCCAAGATTCTTACGGTTTGCCGAAGCAGTCGCAATCAACCGACTCAAGCCAGCTCTCTGTGTTCAGAAACAACTGTTCGTGAATTTGACCCTTCTCCTGGACTTAATGACCCATCTATTACCAGTCCGCACCACCCTCCTCCACATCAATGTCACTGTATATCTCAGTAAGAATAGAGAGAAGTTCAAACATTTACAAACGGCTCCAGAACCGAGCCATGATTGCTTACTAGACAAACCTTACCAATTTGCCTGTACGAATCCATTCCCTTGTCCATACGGTTATCATTCCGCGCACGTAACTGACGAGAACGAACAAAATGTTTCTCGAGCATACATCATACATAACAATTTTGACATCAGTTAAAAATTATGCCGATCAAAATTTGGAGTTACTACTTTAGGGAAGAAAATGGTGACTGTGAAACACTGCCGCTCTTTAATTTTACAATGGTAAATAATTAAACGATTAATACTTTCAACCGAAAATATTTAGATAATCTTGTTCATATTTACAATCTTTATTGTATTTAACAAAAACATACAGAGTTGAAAAATATACGAAAAGAGATTCACAGTACAAAAATGCACTTTCACAGCCACGACGACAGCAGTGAGTTTGAAATGAGCAAGTTTTTTGCGTCAATTCCAAGTCAGCGAGGAGTAACAGTGTGTGATTTGCTCCATATTTGCAAAACAATCCATGAGCATATCGGTAGTCAATCCGTATCGCTCGTATTGATGCAAATAGGCCTTACAAGCAAACATTTCCCATGCACGACTGGTCACGTGACTCAAGCTGGCCAGCGTGTCCCCTCGAGCGGCTGCGTTAGCAATCGCTTCCACAGAATCGGGCAACCGAGTTCCACCACCGTTGGAGGCGATGAACAAACTTCGGGGATATGCCAGAAAGGGACGTGAGTGGCCACCAAGGGTGTTGCTGGAATAAAGCATATTGGCGACAGAACTTTCAGAGCAGTGATCAGTATTGAAAAGTCCCTTTGTAAGGTCATGGGTGAAGTCCTCAGGCTTCCTTAGATGTTCGTCGGCCTCGGATCCACGCAATACGGCATAGCAACTCAGCAGAGGCAGGTGGGTACGTTGCAAACGGGTTATGGCTTGTACACCGGTCGCGGTGACCGACCAGTCAAGTTCTGTTGTGGGATGAAAGAAATGAAATAACATGCATGCGATAAAAACGAAGTTAGTAAATGTGTGTGGGTGCGATTTCCTGCTCATACATCACAGCTATGTTCAGTACCATGAAAGTGAACGTGAAACTGTTTGGCCAGAGCGGAATAAAACAACAATAACTAATATTACTGATGAGTAGTCAAGGATTTGGTTGATTCCAAGTTGAACACTCGCATTTGATCGCAGCCTTCGCATTCAGATAGACTTTCCAGTCGGCCTCTTTCGAAAAGAAGCACTAGACTCGAGTTTCGCTCTCATTAGAGCTCGTCAGTAGTGCATATCCTTGCCACTGCCGGGACTAGAACTCCGGCCATGCTTTCATGAGGCAACCGTGTTTACCACTGCGCCATTGACCTCACATTAGGCACGACCGAATTATCATATGTGAACGCTCAACCACTTTCGCTTGTGAGTAATGATCGGTCGTGCCTAATGTGAGGTCAATGGCGCAGCGGTCCGACACGGTTGCCTCATGAAAGCGTGGTCGGAGTTCTAGTCCCGGCAGTGGCAAGGATATGCACTACTGACGAGCTCAAATGAGAGCGAAACTCGAGTCTAGTGCTTCTTTTCGAAAGGGGCCGACTGGAAAGTCTATGGGAATGCGACAGCTGCGATCAATTGTGGGTGATGTTCAACTTGAAATCAACCAATATGAGCTGGACTCAAACTCAGGACAATCAGCAACACAAAACTATCTCAAAGCGTCAGGTGATATTCCAGTAAAATCACGTTGAAGGAAACTCAGTTAGGTAGCACATAGTCATAAAGTTACGAGTGCTGCTGGGCAAACTGTAGACTTATAAATGTTAGGCTACTTAAAGTAGTGTAGGCTAAAAGAGGGAATCAAGAAAAAGAAACAATGGTTTCCAGTTGGAATATGCTTGAGAACTACTGAGAATTCATGATTTAGAATAGTCTGTAAGCAGTCCATATATCCATATCTGATAGTAATGTCTCGTTCGCAATCCAATAGTTCATTCAAACTGCGATCAGTTGTGAGTTATGCTCAGCTTGTACATTAACAATAGACAGAAAGACCGGATAGTCTTGTAGAATTCCAACTGTGGTGATGAACGAACTGAAGGGTACTTAGAAAACCTCAGCAGTGTGCTCACATAGTTTTCACAGCAGCATACCGTATGAATCCAGTCTGATCTACAAAACAGAACAGGATTAACAGTTTACTAGTGTGTCGGATATAACAGACAGTAAAAATTATTCACAACCACACAAACCAACCAGTTCATAAAAACTGAGCAACTCGCTCGTTGTGGACAAATTGCGATGAACGATAGACACCAAACTCTCGGACGTCACCCGAATGAAGCTTATTCCCAGCGAATTAGAACGTATATCTCACTTGAGGACCGAGACAGAGAATTACCCGGATTGGCAAGTCCGATGAGATATCCTTTCAAACAAAGATTCCTAAAACAGAATGATTAACATCTACCTAAATGGGAATGTCATATTTGCGATATTCGACAGTGCTTTGGCAAAAATGTCACTGTCGAGAGAGCGATAACTTCTGATACTTCCCGGTCGTTTATGCCGCGGAAGGGGGTTGACTTGAGGGACCCCACCCCGAGTCTCTGACTCAAAAGTCTGACCTGCGAGACAACAGGATACAGGGTTTTCTTGGGGACCCCACCCGGAGCCAATGACTCAAAAGTCTGACTCACTTGCAGTGAGATCACTGTATGCTCACTCTGCAAGCAGGGTGAGGGTTTATGGACAGCTGTCTCGGGCATTCATCACTTCTAGTGGTGTTCGTCAAGGGTGTCCGATTTCCCCTTTCCTGTTCAATTTTGTCATGGACGACATTCTGCAGTGTCACTTCAAGACTGGGGCATTTCCACTCCTACTTTCTTTATTGCAGGTAATCCGCTTGAGACTGTGGACAGTTTCACCTACTTGGGTAGCACTATCTGCTGATGAGATATCAACGAGGATAGCAAAGGCACGAGTTGCCTTTGCCAACCTGCGTCATCTGTGGCGTCGAAAGACGTTCGATTGTCGCTGAAAGGAAGAGTATATAATGCTTGTGTACGTTCTGTTTTGCTCTATGGTTCGGAGACGTGGCCTGTTCGCAAGGAAGATATCAACAAGCTTGCTGTATTTGACCATCGTTGTCTCCGCCAAATTGCCCACATTAAGTGGACTGATCGCGTGAGCAATGCGGCAGTTCGCCGGCGCGTATTCCGGAACGCTCGGGATGCGCGATCGATCGGTCAACTACTCACGTTGCACAGCCTGCGATGGTTAGGTCACGTACTCCGCATGCCAGCTGAGCGTTTACCGTACCGGGCATTATATACTGAGACCACCAACAGTTGGGTGAAACCACGTGGTGGTCAAGCGACAACGTGGTCACGAAATATGAGAACCCTGACTGCTCCACTGAGTAAAGTGGGTAGGTGTCGCCTGCCTGGATGGGGTCCTCGTGATCACTCAAACCGCTGGTTAGAGACGCTATCCGAGATGGCGGCGTGTCGCAGTCAATGGCGTACCTGCATCCATACCATTTCTAGTTCTTCCGCTTAGACTTCTTTTATTAATTTTCAACCTTCTTAGTAACGTTTTCTTCTAGGATATTCCACGTCACTGTTGAGGTGAGCGGCAGCCCGAGCCACAGTACCTTTTGGTCAGGCTCATGGCTGATATGATGATGATGATGGCAAAATATGCTCCCACGCATTCCTGAAGCATGTTGGAACATACGTTTTGGTTCATGTCTCAGTGTAAGAGTTCCGATGGTTAGCAAGCAAACCGGATATGCTGTCACGTGACGATAGCTACATGTGGACGCGAAACAATCAGACCCGCGGACTAACAGGATGGGCAAAACAGCCGCAGAATTCAAAGTGGAATTTGGACATAATGCACCCAAAATAGTTATTTGCCCGAATACGTTCATTGGATGCCAGTCAGATTACGCAGAACATGTCTCGTAGGTTTGTTGATCTTCCCAGGTTGCCTGTAACGTTCAAACACGAGACCGTTGTAGAGAAAAGGACGTAGTGTAATAAATTTGCCTAGTACACCTGTTGACTTTAATGCCTTTGTTTGAAGATTTCCGAGATTAGAGATCTGAACGTTCAGACCGTGAGAAATTCGACCCAAACAGTTGTAATGTCGTCAGGGTTTCAGTTGGCGATGAGACTGAATTTGAAACAGCTGATGTTTGAACGAGGAAGTTTGTTTCAGAAACAGTAATATCACCCAACGATCAAAGATCAGCCTGATCCGAGTGATTAACATCTGGCCGTTAAAAAAATGCATGCGAAAGATGATTTCTAGGATATTGATTTTACTAGACAAATCTCTGGTGGGAGCGACAGTTTTAAAGTTCCTTTTCGATGAGTAACTACAACACATTGACGGAACTCTTGATAGTAAGGTAACAAATATGAAAATGGTGTTCGGGACCGTTCTAAAATACGGTCAAAAACAGAGAAACCACACATTCGCATGATGTATATATGCTCAAGTTTACAGCAGCAGTTCGGCTAAATCTTTGAAATATGTATCATAATTACGACAACCATGTTCCTGAAACGTCGTTTCAAAAACTTGGTGTAGATAGAACTCATGTTTTAATAGCCAACTACTATGGCAACGCGGCTCTCATCCTTCAAACTACGAGTCCAGAACCAAAAGTATGTAATAATCGGATTAGTTCCCCTAGGAAAAACAAGGCGTGGGAGCACCGGTAATATGTGACTTACTGTCTTCCACCGAAGACCCCGTGAGTAACATCTGACGTCCGTGACGAGCGAGCTGAGGCCACGTCTCTGTAGCAAACTCTCGACAGGCCGGGCCAAAGTAGGGTAAGCAACGAAGCCGCAGCAGTCGGTAGTCAGGATGGCCGCATAGGTGACACAGCAATGCGGACAGTCGACGATAACATGTGGATCCGGCTTCGGGCTCCGAAGCAATTGAGTGAGGCTAAGGGTTAAATCGATGCGATGGCGTAGACAAAGCGAGATGACTAACGCCGTTAAACAGACAGATCATAATCATACAAATGCCTGAAACACTGAATTTCCCTTATCTAGTTTATCAAGACCGCACGAAGACGCATTACGAGAAGCAGGCATTTCGTTTACTCTCACCACTCGACTACGCAAAACATTAAGTTATACAGGTTTGGGGCTTGGCGATAAAACATTGAGACGAACCAACTTTACATAGGTACTTATCAGGGTAGAGTAGGCGACTTCAGTCCCACGACAACCGAAATGATTGCGTCAGCCCTTTCTGCAAAGAGCTGGTGTGTGGTGCTTGGTTAGCGACGCTTAGGGAAACAAAAGTCAACGGACCGAAAATTGCGACAGAGGTAATCGGAGCAGATGATGACTTGACGCGGACTGACAACTCAACATCCCAACAGAATTCCGGCGTTTTCGATCACGGAAGACTTAATCGCAACAGGTCATTAGGTTGACCAAGCGAATTCGTGTGTGGTCATATACATGTATTAAGGTACATCGATTGGTTGGAGGAGAGTTATCACAAAAGGAAGACGGTATAGGATGCATGTGCGCAAAATTCGATCTGACCTAGTGGAATATGTGCACGGTAGAATATCAATATTAAGCAAATAATCGGGAAAGTTGTAGAACTAGATCGCGGGAAATGAAGACAAAGCATGGGGGTGGGTGCTGCAAACACACCTGCCACGGGGCACAGCAAAGCGCCCTTGACATATAATCTAGCCACGAAAGGAACTCACATTTCACGCTAGATTAGGCCACGGACTCCATCTTACACACTGAAGGTCAGTCCATGCAAATTAATGAACCAATTTATGTTTCTACTCCCACACACACTGTCATGTGAAACACAAAGTAAGGTACCAGGTGGATAGAAAAGAGTAGCCCAAACTCAGACAGCAGTAGTCACGATAACCGAGCTAGAACACACAACCATGTGTGACTAACAGTCGGGGGTCGTTATGATTCAGATACCGTGAGCTTTATGAACAACAAGGTAGTGTTAAAATGAACAAACATTGTTTTAACAGTGACATGAAACAAAACTCGTTCGCACACGATAACAGATTCTCAACGACGTGCCGTTTATCTTCTATGCTATATATTGTTGTTAAAAAGAAAAAACGAGTGCAGCGGGAAGAAAGAACGTTAATTCTCATGATATAAAGAATGGATTCCTCCCTCGACGACGTCTTATTTCAATAGAACTGCACAACGTGGTACTGTTGTTATGCAGAATAAATTGTACCACAAGATTCTCAGATTACGCAAATCAGATGATTCACTTTCTCCGTAGATTGGTGTGTTGACCAGACCATTTGATCGAAATGTCGTCAATCAGCGTCTCATGACATTTCAGTCCGCTCAGAGTGTACTCATGTTACGGATTTGTCACGCAAGTGCGCAAACCTGAACTAGCTGGCCAAGCTATCCTGACAGCAAAGAGGTCTTTTTAAACCTCGACGACTATATAGCTTGCCAGAAATTTTTCAGACTATAATGTTCAACTAGGGCTAATAGTGAGGAGGGGGCAGTACAATGTACCTGAAATCCCCAATGGGATTGAAATAAAAACCTAAATTAGCGCAGGGATCACCGGGAGATTGAGCAACTCCTGAAAGTGATTCAAAACTGGTAATCAGTTTACCGTATTGATCACCACAGGCCACAAAGATAGTCGTTAAACGCAGGACTGTCAACGTCTGCGTACGGCCCAGCTTGATTCATTATTCGACCTATCCGCAAAGAAGCAGAGGAACTGTACGTGTTAGGCCGCTGTTATCAGCTCGCAGGTCAATCGTGTGCGCTCAAGGACAAAACCCGTTGACGCATAGTTTGGAATGCTCTGAACAGGCGCAGTCTATACATCCGCTGAACCACGTAGTCTTCATACAGGGGGTTGTGCAATGAGGCCATCGACGACTGGATTAAATTATGGGGCGGTCAAGCCGGAATCTTGAGTAGCAATGATGAAAACACAGATCGGTTAGATAAATAAGGTTGGGAAATGCCCTCAGTCAAACGAAGAGCCAAGAGATCGACCTAACTGCTGGATGGGAACGCTTTCTAACGAAACAGTGTGCTGATTATTCTCCATCCAGACATTCATTCACTTATTCATTCACAACGGCTATGAGCTTAACCAGAGGGTATTATAGTCCGGGCCGTCACACACTGTAACAGTGACGTGGAATAATCCAGAAGAAAACGTTACTAGAAGGATTAAAAATGGATAAAAACAAGGCTAAGCGAAAGAACTAGAAACGTTAAGAATGAGGTGTGTCATTGACTGATGGATAGTATTTCTAACCCGTGATTTGGGTGATCACGTGATTCGCAACCGGGAAAGCGATACCTACTCCACTTTACTCAGTGGAGCAGTCAGGGTCTTCATATTTCGTGACCACGTTGTCGCTTGACCACCACGTGGTTTCACCCAACTGTTGGTGGTCTCAGTATATAATGCCCGGTACGGTAAACGCTCAGCTGGCATGCGGAGTACGTGACCTAACCATCGCAGGCTGTGCAACGTGAGTAGTTGACCAATTGATCGCGCATCCCGAGCATTCCGGAATACGCGCCGGCGAACTGCCGTATTGCTCACGCGATCAGTCCACTTGATGTGAACTAATTGGCGGAGACAACGATAATCAAACGTAACAAATCTGTTGGTATCTTTGCCGCGAGCAGTCCAGGTTCCCGAACAATAGAGCAAACAGAAGCACATAAGTTATTACCAGTAGAGGCAACAACATATCAAACCAACGTATCCGAGGATCCAAATGAAAGTGGACATAGCAATATCCAAGTGTAAAATGAACGAACAGGACGCTGGATATACAAAGACTTCAATACACGATAAAAACGAAGAGAGCATACTTGGAAAGGAGATAGCTTCCAATTTTTACACGGTTAGGGTAAACCCGATCAGAAGAAAAAGATTACAAAGTAAAAATTCCAGCATCCCGAGCCCTTACTGAGATATAAATCAGAGTGGGATTCTAATATATATTCCCGTTTGGTGGCTCAATACATTGCTTACCCAGAGTCTGCTATGTCATTGTTTCCATTGGCTCTTTTATTGCACAGTACGGCGCTAATTATTCGGATTCGTGCTCAACAAGATTCACTTACGATACACACCATATGGAGTTTGTTGCCACGTGGCGAACAAGACCGCCTGTGAGCTAGATACTGAAACGGTGATAAGTGACAAATATTGGATCAACCCTAGGCAGATGGATATACTTAACTAAACCATTGTCCGTAACTAACGCCCTACTATGGGGTTACAGAACACATGATAAACCACGTTAGATGCAGTATAGACTATAATTAATGGAGAATCCCATAAGTTCCATGACAGACGTATGCGTGTACGGAAATACACGACATCGCTCGATGAACTGAAATCCACCTACCTCACGGCTAATCATGCGAAGACAAAATCGTCACAAGTGACCATAGATCGAACCCGTGATGCTGACAAGAACATCTACAATCCGAAATTGGGATCAACTACAAATCACAAGACATATATTACCTTGATGCAGTGGTCAGGCTTTGTGCAAGCTGGCGTGATTTTGAAAGCCTCACATACCATAACATAGGTCCAACTAGGTATGGTCATGGTAGGACAGGCCAAAGGGGAACAAACGGGCAACGAAAGCTTATACTCAAGTGTGACAAACAATTTTGTGGCATGAAGTAGGGCCATTATGATAGTTGTAGTACTGCTGACTACTGAACGAAACAAGAGAAAAGGTACCCTTAAAAAAAGTACACCCATCACCAAACGGTTGACTGAGCGCCGGCGTACTATCCAGTACTGCCAAAAAACTTCGTGTCAGTAACGGCCTGGAAATACTTCACATCAAGAGTTCATCCGACAGAGCGTTATGAAATGGGTCCAGAGGATTCGTCCTCGACTCTTAAGCGCATCTTATCCCTTCCTTTACACATATGCGCTCGTGTAAAGAATAAACAAGTGTACCACATTTTCTAGGCACCCGAAGTCATGTGCTGACAAATGTGTCTAATCAACTGACAGAACAAATGAAGGCATGAGGAACGCAAATCAGCCAGATCAAGTCAAATAAGAAAACCCAAGAAAAGTGGACAACAGAACACAGTAGTAATAGAAACCTAATGTGAAGAATTATGTCCGGAGGGAGCTATCCACTTGTGACAGAAGTAGATAGCTATCAGGTCGATGGACTCTATAAGCAAGCCTTGTTCAACCCATCAAGCCACCGAATACGACAGTGACCGTCGACAACTGATTGCAAGGATGTGCAGAATGCCATTTTCCGTTATTCATGATCATCAACGGTAATGGAGTTGGGGTGGAAATTATATTTGAAAAGGAAGATCCACTTTTCGCCAGTGACTTGAGAGATGGACCAAACATACTGAGGGAAAATTGAGCTGCCGCAAACGGTTTACGTATGGGCAACGGGACACGCGTGACCGGTTATTACGTTTCGGATGGCCACCCATAAGAAGCCGAAGTGACCCTAGAGCTGAAGGTGTTGAGGCACAAGAAAATCTCAGGTTCAGATCATCCACTACCTTATATCCTTTCAGAGATGGTGAGAAAAAGCTGGCAGCCGGACTGACAAAACCCCTCCATAAAGTCCAGGAAGACTAAGATGTATTTTGTGATCAATGGTTATAAACTGCTACACTCGTTTTCAAAAAGCGGGACTGAAATCTATAACAACTCCAGAGGAAACTGCACAGTTTTACTGTATCCAACGTAATCAGTAACCTTACACTATGTCCGCCAAGAAAAGTGAGATACGTGAGAAATAGGAACGATTCCTAACCGGTCTTGGATATACGGAACAAATTTTTAGTTCATGATGGGCACTGAAGCAGCGAAATTTGTATTAGAAACCGGCGGCCCTAGAATTTCAGTTGGTTACTCATAACGCTCTCTGGAGTTATCTCCTTTACAAAGAAGTACGTGTATCCGTTAAGTTCAATATATGCTCCTACTGTAAAACTGTGAGAGTTTAAGGGCAAGATTACCCAAGATTACCTCGATAAATGATACCGGTCACGAATATCAAACTAACTCATTCCTGAGTAAACCGGTCACAGAGAACAACTTGAAAGGCACGCATAGGGATTCGAATAATCTCACTACAGTGTTTCCTCTCGTCAGCAAGTTGACTGACATGAAACATGTAAGCAATATTATGTCGCTCAGACCGTATACCATAAGCATGTGG
>LOND01006988.1:5647-18183 GCA_014220965.1 Paragonimus kellicotti
TACATTAAGATCTACTGCGGTACATTTGGACTCTGAGTATAAACGGTGGCGACAGAGTTTTGTAAATGTTTGTGATAACATAAGTAATCTTGATATTAAAACATCAAAATGGATTTTGTGCTTTAAGCAAGACTTTCTGCTAGTTGATAAACAATTCTACTTATTATAGATAAATAAATGTTTTAGGAACAGTAGAAACATAAAAATGACCCAATTAAGAAAAGTCTAGGCTTCAGCTGGATTCAAACCAGCGACAGAAGCAGTGCGCTAATATCAAGATTACTTCTGTTATCACAAACATTTACAGAACTCTGTCGCCACCGTTTATACTCAGAGTCCAAATGTACCGCAGTAGATCTTAATGTATTTGCTAATCAGTTTTTAGCTGCTCATCTGATGGCTATTAAATATCATTCGCGTGAATACGCCGGTGATTTCAGTCAGTTTCGTTCCATGGCTTATCCCCGGCCTTGTTTCGTCTGACGTGAACGTGACGTCCCATGGAGTTGCCCGATTTAATCATATGTTAGGTAGTTGCCATGTTGCCTCGTTGAGGAAATCTAATCACTGTACTACTTAGACCGCTTCAGGTTTACTACAACAGTCAACAACAACTTACAGCGGAATATTCTGGTTATAAAGTTTATTGTTGTCAATGCCATCCAAGAAACTTATCAATTTCCAGGCTGTGTTAACCCCTACGGATTTCATTGTCTACACTCATCGAGTTATTGGCCACTCCGATCACCTAACTGTATGTTTAATGACCTCTTTGATTTGTGCTCTCCAATGGAAACTTTGTACATGAAGGATGTTAGATACACTTTGTGTGAACTAAACCAGCTACATATGCTCAAAAGATTGCACAAAAATCTGGCAGAAAGATAACGGTAAAGAACGCGTCAGATCAGTGGTTTTGCAAGCTAGACCTAATTCACATTAGCACGCCTTTCAGAATCCTAGACTACCATTACGGTTGAAGAGCATGAGAGCAACCCAGTGAGCTGGACAACAAATCTCAGGTTTAACGCTGACAGTCTGAATGACAAATTCCCTGTCGCAGTGGAACTTCCTGATTATCATGACTACATTACCCAAAGGCACAAACTATCTTTTACTAATTCGAATTCTGTGTTGCTCTTTTTGCATAGCAAAACTAAAACATCCCTCGTTACAATCGTCTAACCACAGTGCAAGGAAAAAACTGTTTTGAAAGATTTTATTCAGTTTGAGGAAACCGTTCACATTACATGACATGAACTGAACAAGTGTTGCAATCACGTGAGGTCACCGTTTGAATAATTATTGCACTACGTTAGCTTAAAACCATCTGGAAGAAGATGCTACAGTGGAACCGGTTATCAGTTAGTTCAGCATATTAATTCTATCATGCCAACATGTCAGCTCTCTTCACTGTGATACAATCCTCAGAAGCAACCAGTTAACTGGACTGCACTGATTACAGTGTACAATATACCTTCTTTCATTATGTCACTCCAACGTTTTCTACAACCACAAACGCGTCTGGAGATGTGAATCCAGTCCCTTTCAGTACAACATAATTGTTCCACTAAACAAACGACAGTTGAACTCTGGGAGGTGCCGTGACATTTCCTTTTCGGTTTTCGACATCAGGATCCTTTATCGTTACTTCAGTTCACCTTGACAGTAAGCATGGTCAAACTTGTTATAGATAACATGGTAGGTGTTCCATGCAGTACTCGATGCGTTTGTCTAAGCTGATGGCCTGAGTCCACTTATGAGAAGAACAGTTGAAACAAGAGTGACTCGAACACACTACAAAACGACGAACACACCTCAGTAAGCCAGTACACACTTGAAGGTGAGTGGGTTTTCAGCGCTACTGAACTCTATTTTTGTTTTCTTCTTCAGAAATGGTAGAAACCAACTGGGTGCCTTTCCGTGGTGTATACTTTGCCAACCAAATTCGGCAAACCCACATTTCCTTTTCGGTTATTCACTCACATCGTCAGAGCTAAATCACTGAATTTGTCACAACCCTCATTAGTAATACTGTTGTGTAGCTTAACGGTAGCGCTATTGGATTCCAAATGTCCGAGTAACCCTTTAGGCAACCCTTCAAGTCAATTTACTTCCCGAACCATATAACACAGTCAGTTGGGTGGGTAACCAAGTACATGTGGGAAGCTTCTGCGCCCTCTAGGCAGCTTTGTATTCAGTGGCATGCACGTGTCGCGTAAAAGATGAACTACCGCTGATTCGAATGCAGCCAAACTCCAGAACTCAGAAAACTGGACCACACTTAACATTAGAATAGTCATGATCTCAACTGGCATCAGAAGTGTTAGGTGGGATATTTTCTTGAAAAAAATCGATTGATGTTGTCGGTTACATTATACGCAATGGCGCCCGTAGATATACATGAGTTCAAAGTGGGCATCAAAAAAACCCGGACTATTGCTGACGCTTTTTGTTACTAAGGGAAGACATACTTAAACTAGGGCTTGACTCGATTAGATCATCTTAGCTTTCCAGAGTAAATTTTAAACCACGGATGTAACAACGACTGACTTTGACGTATACAGAGGCAAATGTATAACCTAGAAGAAATCGTTGGGCCACAGTTCGAATCGTATATCACTGAATGATTGAAACTTATGAAAACTAGAACGTCTGAGAAAATAACACTAATTTATAACCATCAATCAGTAAATGTATTACCTCAGCATACCCTGATGAATAGATAGTTTCTATCGGCATCGCGTCCAATGACACATTATTCCTAGTTAACGTGCATTTTGTGCTGTAAGTACTTGTATAAGTCAGTCAATGCAGCTTCACTAATAGCAGCGGTCGAAATTTTTCTGTAAGGAACAGTTCACTTAACTGTTTTTATGTATTTTCGAATCAATAAACATGCGTACGTGGTAATTGGTGTGGAAATGTGTACTGAATGTGACAAAACCTCAACTGTGGTGTCAGCTGGAAAGAAAATTCCGCGCGAACTAAGGCTTACGTCAGATGCCTGAATCACGTATGTAACGGTGCCACACGAACGACAAGAAACGCACAATAAATTCGCATGACATCATACTTGCCTGTGTGTATCTTTTCTAGATATCACATTCGTCGCAAACTCAGGTCGACCAGGATGCCATCACTGCTAATCTATTCATACGATTCGCAGAAATCACATACTGGAGGACGCCGAAAATGTCTATGAACATCTCGTTCCTTCGGCAAACGGTTTAAGAAAGAGAATTGACACAGTGTACAATAGCTTCCACAAAGAAGCATCAATCAGGCAACAACCGTAAATATGTGGGAAAACCCATAATCTATCATGCGTACTACAATCGCATCGCAGCACACCACAAACTGCAGCTTGGCATTAACAACAATGGTACGCTAAGTATACGTTCACTCCACTGCGATGTTTCTGATAGACAAGTTGGCAGAATCTTCGACCTGCAGCCCTGAAAATTCCCCTCAGGCATGTGTTCGAGATCATCAAGTACCGCAAATTTTACGTCAGATGGTGGTTGGGTATTGTAGGTTTGACTTGTACGGACTTCAAATGATGGCTTGTACATAAAATAGATATCGCACTTCATGCTGATTATCCATGCAGTGGTGATTTGAACTAAATAATTGTGTTTTATTTCAAGTGATGAGGTTGCAGTTGGGTTCTGCTTGCTAATATCAGTTTCTATGTGAACAGTAGATAGCTCACCTAAAGCAGTGTCCCATTCAAAGCACTTTGTTCCAATGAGAAAGTGAACACTGTATGATAGTCCAATTTATAACGTTGTGAACGCGTCACAAAAGGTAAGCTGGCAAACTTGGATACTAACGCAGAATGAGAGCATGTTGGTAAATTAAAAACACAACTTTTTTTTTAGAGTGAGTCTTCCCAGCAAGCATCTTGCGTGTTCATCAATCACCAATACACGGTGAGAAAACATCGACCGAACTCATCTTGAAAGACCATGCTTAAGTTCCATTGACGGACTAACATCCAATTGTTTTGCATACTAGAAAGCACCGGTCACAACATCAGCAATCCAGATGTAGTATAGTTTTGTGTCTTGGACTAAGTAATATTCACCTGGTCACAGAAAAGTCAATGTGAAAAGATACCCACCGACGATCAACAAAAACCGACACTGGTAAACTTCTGCTTACTTTTCCTGGTCTTCTTTGAGAAGAATGTCTGTAGAGTGATAAAGTTCTGGACACATTAGGTCTTTTCATATCGGGCATGGTAATCCATGTATGCTCCAAACATTCTTCCACAGTCGGTCGGTCACTAAAATACAAACAACAATTTGATTGCTCTTCATTTTTTGGTGAATATTCGAGACTGTTGAAATACAACAGGACAGGATTGAGTTGATTTCAAAAGCAGTAAGCGACTGTGATAAAGTCAAGTCAGTCTTGTTTCAGCTGTTCTGCCCGTAAGTAGAATCATGCCATCAGCTTTAAACAAGTGCATCGAGCGCTGCATGGAAGGCCTACTATGTTATCTATAACCTTATTTCTCACAATCCGTTTAACCATCAAATTACTTCTAGAGTACTTTTACCCACTGCTGATTAGTAGGCGGAAATTCGATTTATTTAAACTAGTAATACTTTCCGCGTTCATGTGGGCTTTCTAGACAGGTTCACTCTCACCTGTGGAAATGGTTGTGCGTCCAGATGTGACATTTCGGTCGTGTCTTGTATGATGTCAGTGGTCCACACGGTTGCCACATGAAAATCTGACGAGATTCCTGATGCTGGTTGGGGCAAGGATGTGCACTACTGACGAGCTCCAACAAGAGGGAAATTCCAGCTTTTTGAAGATGGCTCACTGGGAAGCCTATCTGAATTCGGGGACTAAGATCAAATGGGAGTGATGTTCAACGTTTAACCAACTAAATCTCTCACTACGTACTCCTGGGGACTCCTAAATTGCTTTGGATCAACTGTTTTAGTGGTTTCCGGCATTCGGTTAAAGTTGGACTTCAGGACTTGATGCCCTTGAGAATCACTGCCTGAATTGCTCTACTTATCACATTCATGGTTAATAATCGATAGTAAGCAATACCAAAGGAATTTTCCCGGTCGACCAGCCCAAATTCCATCATGTGGTGATGCAGTAGATTAGAGTGAGCTCAGAAATTTGAGGACTAAGTCATGCGGTTACCTAGACAATGGGATAGCACAAAAGACCTACACAAATTACACACATCGTCCTGTAAGCCCATCAGCATTCGTATGTTACTTATTTTAGTGGAAGCTGTCGGGACCAATTTTTATATGGCAGTACTTTTGGACAATCTTCTGTGTTTACGAACGTATCTGAATTCGGGACATGACACACACTGTTATCATGCCATGCTCTGGATTACGCATGAACTCGAGTGATAGTTTTGTGAAAGAAAAATTATCGGTCGAATCGTTCGGAATTCGGTTTTCGTTTGACGATTATGCTGATTTGTTTCAGCAACTCAAAAAACTGTCGAAACACCTTGTTCACTCACAGTAACTTTCGCGTCCGCAAACCCTTGATCATGAGTTCTACTGACTACACTTATACAACAAATTTACACTCGTGTCTAAGCTCCAATAAACTTACAAACCTTTGTCTTATTACAGGTGTCTTTGGACAATAACTTATGTGTTGATTGAGTTGGATATTGTAATTGGTTATACTGAAGTACTGTTGTCCTAAGTAATCTTCCAAGAAGGTGGCATAACAGTGTTTGAGAGCTGTTGGCTAGCTAAACCTTATTCGGATTTACAACACTAACACTGATATCACAATATGAAACGTTACTTGGGATTGCGAACCAGAATACGTTTAATGAAATCCTTTGCCTCAGAGGAAGCATCCGCTATTCCGTCTTCATCCAAGGAGTATGTGACTTTCGTGATGTTAAGCGAGATTTCTCGGCTGGAAAGCTTTCGTTCAGGATCTCCGTTTGCCGGTACTTCAAAAGGAGTGATGCCAGACAGACTGTATCGTGGAAATTGAGAAAAAAAATGAAGGGCTTTCTTTGAGTGAGTCAGAGTGAATGTTGGATGAAATTTATTCAAAAATGACCAAACCAAACGATAGGGGATATAAAAAGGAAAAATGAATGGGAAAATTCCCGTTTATTTTTTGGAGGGTATTTCAAATTGACTTAAGAGGACAGACGGTCGTTGGCGATAACAGATGACCTGAGTCCCATGAACATACAAAACAATTAAGATGTGATGGTTCTATGGAGTTTAGTGTCAGTTCAGTTAGGTGTTATTGAGAAACAGTGCACACGCAAAACAGTTAGAACTCAAGTTCGTATTTCAAAAATTGCCCATTCTGTTGAATAATCAGTGACAACAAGAATTTGGTCCAGCTTTTTTTTAAAAAAATAAACATTACTCAATATGGTTCGGACAAACATGAACAGCAGGATCATTAAATTGTACGAGAGGCGTTCGGAGATCTGCTAAATTTATTTCAGTATGAAGTTGGCTGGAAAATGTGTGATTTGACGAAAGAATCACGGAGGAAGCTGTTTAAAAGTAACTAGGAAACGTGTTCTGTGTACTTTGTTCACCTGAGTTCTTGCTTACCGGACTATTACTCACAGGAATTTAAGTGAGCTGATGAGTTGATTAGAATAACTGGATGTATACGTAAACCACCAATTCATGACGAGTAGCGAATACTGCTTTTGCATTGTGTGGTTAGGATAATGTCCAACAAAGTTTTCACGTAACCTCAGTTGCAGATACTTCAACACCTGTTAGACAGACACAATACTATATCGGTTCAGATTACTTATGAGTAACTTGAAACATTGGGTTCCCTTTAATAACTTCATCAATGCAGAAAGAAGACATATGTTGCGATATGTTAACATTTCGTTTACTCTCATCAGTCGCAAACGTAAAACATGCGAGTTATATATGACACAAATAGAGATAGACAGGGTATGGACACGCACACAGTCACACCACGTGTTACGTCATCACCACCAAGGCAAGCCTATGGGTTGCTTCAACCACTTTTGTGCACATAGCACCGGCTGGTGAGTTCTGATCAACATGGCTTCGCTAAAGGCCAGTAGCTTCGGGTTCTGTTGACGTAACAATATTTTGAATGATTTAATTGGGTCAACCTGGTGACCTGTTATCATGAGGTGTCTGACCAGGCGTAACTGGACGGCTGGATACGTACGAGATAGGACACAATGTAATTTGTACTTCATGTCGTTTGCCGCATTGTCGTCTAAAGGATTACCAACTAGTACATTGACGGTTGATCATTCTCCCATCCACTTCGCCCTATCCCTAGGTTGCACTCATTCATTTTTGGGTACCTGAAATCTGATTGATCAAGATCATTTTAATCTCATCGGTTGTTATTTTCATACTCACTTTGTACCGATTTCACTGGGTTGAAATAATCCCGTTAACGTTTTCTATTGAACGTTTACTTTCCTGTCCGTGTAGTAACAGAACATCTTCAACGTGTCACGTTCTATAAACACCGCACATTACGAGCGTGCATTTTGATTCGGAAAGTGTCTGAATTTAATCGAGTGACCAAACAAATTTTGTATATTATCACTAAGACAATCAAGTCTTTTTTTATGGAATGGAAAGTGCTTACAGATGATGCCGTCGTCTATCAGTTAACAACGTTTCCACTAACTCTGTCTATTGCAATTCGTCGGAGTATGATCAGAGTCGGATTACCGAATTCTGTATAATTGCAACGGAAAAGTCAAGTGTTAATTTGTACAACGGCTCAACCGAGAGATTTGTTATGAACGAATGTTGTCAAGTTATTCACTGGTGCACGTATACGACGTCTCGAGATTTGGTACTTAAATGAAAGGCCTGTCACAAAATCGCAACAGATCCGCGTAGTTCTACGCCATTGTGAGCAAAACGGCAACCATAAAAAATAAGTCAAAGATTATGTGAATATTTTCATTGGGCTAAAAACCTCTTCGAGATTGGTGGGCAAACGGCTAATATAGGGTGGAGATTTTCATCACACTATCCACAAGTTTACGTTAGCTATTTAAGTTTAGTTACTCAACTCTCTATAGGTGACATTTCGCAGTGAACCGTAGAAAAGAACAGGAAAATTCAGTTGAATGGAAGTGACAAACGTGTTCATGATAGGCCTGAGAATAAAATGAGCATATTGAGAAATTTCGGGATTTCAGCTTTTACGACAAGCCTAGTTGTTGTTTGGACATTGTTGACAATGGACGAAAATGTATTATTGTCGTCCTGCATTATGGCTTTCTGGGAAACACATAACTTCTTTTATGCCTATGAAAATGGTACTGTTACAAATAGATAACGAGGATGACAACCTAGTAGAAAGAAAATCACAATTTGGCTTAGAAACCAGTTCTGTAAGTGAAACCACCTGCAGTAGAATGTTCGCATCCTTCAACAATCACAATAGGTGACTACATAAAACTAGGACGCATTGAGAATATGTTAGATTCGGTGACGTTGTGACTGGTTTGTTGTCATACATTAGCTGTGTAAACACTGTATCTGAGATTTCTACTGTTGACAAATAACACTAAATTTACAAATTTGATTATAGATGAGACCCAATTGTGAAAAGTCAGGGCTTCGGCTGGATTCGAACCAGCGACAGAAACACCATGCCTGAACGCGGCAAGCGCTCTACCAGCTGAGCTACGAAGCCACGCCAGAAGCTCGGAAATTTCACATTTGGACTCGGTTACCCACCCGCCCACTATCTCATATGGAATCCACCAAATGATCCAGTGGACCGACTGCCCTGGCAGGATTTCTCGAACAGTTCACGCTGGAATCCACCAACGCCACTGTTGAGCATAGAAATTGTATTACTAATAAGTAGTTTGGCAGATTTATGATTTTAGATGAGACCCAATTGTGAAAAGTCAGGGCTTCGGCTGGATTCGAACCAGCGACAGAAACACTTTGTCAAGTCTATCAGGTTTCTCTGAAATACTGTGCAATAATTTATTTTTGGGTGTCTCTTTTGTCAGGCAGCCATGTCATATGAGAAGATGTTGTGTACATTAAAACTTGGTTGTCAAATCTCAAAATGACTACCAGACACCACTCGAATAGAAACGAACGTTATTCAGTCAGCTAGCGTAACGAACACTGGGTTCCTGCCTGGCAGGATAGTAATTAAAAATGGGCAGCATTAATTGTCAATGTGTAACAACTAGCATTTCATGATCATTTCTAGTAATAATCATTCGATTGTTTTGTGGCCGCTACGTTCCTAATCCAAATAAGGAGCTATTCATCGGCATGTGTATCACCTTCTGTTTGCAGTCGACTATTTAATTAGATACGTTTGTGTAAAACTTTATTAATCATAGGCTCATAAATGCAATGTTACTAAACCGAATGAGTTTGATGAAACCCAAGTGTAAAAAATCCAAGTTTTGACTGGATTCGAACTAGCAGCAGGAACAGCGTGTTCGAACGCGACAAGCACTCTATCAAATGAATTACAAAACCACACTGAGAACTTGACAGAACTTCAATGAGTTAGTTAAGACGGCATCAAATCAATGAATTTGTTGTGAATATGATAATAAAATTTCCTGGTGCCCCAATACTGGCACATCTGTCGCAAAACTGGAATATTTCATCACATTATTCACTGACTCACATTTCATAGGCAATCACAGCAACACTCCATAAATCTGTTGCATAAGGATTGTGGATCAAAATTCTGTGTTTCTGGTGCCAAATACGTAAGTGTTCCAGCCGGTTTACGAGGTGGTAAAGATTTGTCGTAGAAACAAGCCAGACCGAAATCGATTATTTTCAAAGCACAGCCTCCGTGGCTTACATAACATCAAGTTTTCTGGCTTTAAGTCACAATGAAGAACCCGACAATTTTTTAGATGTTTCAATCCTTTGAGAAGCTGTCGGATTATTTTTGCAGCGATGCATTCGTCCAATGTGCCTTCCTCACTGATTCGTTCAAACAAGGCTCCACCGGGGACTCTAAGGACATGAAAACAATATGGTCAGATATAGAACGATTAATTCACTAATGATGAATAGTCGGAGGAATGTTTGACATAAATCGATTTCTTGCATTTCGGTTGAACCGGTTGATTGCGGACACATATTAATTTGTCTAAAGGAATGTTCGGGCGTTTGCTGAGCCGGGCGTTCACAAGACTAGTATTATCTGGTATTCGCGCATACTTAGATCATAACCTCTAGTTCTACACATTAAGTTAGAGAGTGAACAAGCATAGCTAAACATTTATGTTGCACAAATAGATTGATTACAGATCTCAGAATCAATAGGGCACTCGATAGCAAGCAAAGAAGGTTGACCAACCAGGAAACACTTAGGTGACGAAGAACAAACTCGTCAACAAATCAGTGGAAATCAGGTATCGTCTCATTAACGAGAATATTAGTTTGCGCAGACTCCTTAGAGCCAGAACTTGATCATACCAAAGATTACCAGTTTGTTTAGAACAGATAAATCGGAAACACGGATTACCCTATTGCTGTAGGGCACTGGATACCAAGCTGGCTGAATACTGATGAGTTTAAACGTAAGTTAGAAGTAGGGTAGAGAAGAGTCAGCATTCAAATGACGATGGACATTTGTAGTTTTCTAGCTGAGCACATTTCTTCACAACACTCCTCATTTTGTATATACCAGGCGCTGTTCTTGGGTTGATGTAAAGTACAGTATGGAAGGTTTACTAGGTCGTATCATAGACCAAATTGAACTCCAGTATTGAATGACACAAGCAATAATGACTACTCAGGGTTATGTGCTGATACACTTGTTAGCAGTAGGCTTTGACCTTTCTGGACTGGTGAGTTTATGGCTGAATGAGAAGTGATCATGTACATGTCGGACTAGGATGGCTACACATACGCTTTGCACGCATGCAATGCCATTGGGAATTTCAGAAGAATTAAATTGTTCACTAAACAGACACAGATTTCAAAGGTTCTTCAAAAAGATATAATATCAGCCAGAGTACATTTTAGATGGTACGATTTCGTAATTAGCGAATGCAACATTTCACTAGTGGTACAATCAAGGTGTTTAATCTAACCTGGTTACCACGTTGACTCCGGAAAGTTTAAAATTACTACTCTGGTAATCTTTATATTCCATATTTAGGGCGAGCATAGTTTTCACTAGGTGTGTGGTTAAAGTTACCTTGAGAAACACATAAAAACCATTTAGAATCAATGTTAAACTTCAAATCGTTTCATTAAACTCTTAGTTTTCCAACCAATCTACTCCTCTGCATAACAGCAGCCTGATGACCGCAGATATATCAAGTGATCGGAAGCAGACAATGCCTTTTAAGTCCAACGTCATCAGGGCGGATATAGTGAGATGGCGTAGTCGTCGGATATGTGTGTCACAGAGTCTGATGGGCCGAATATATTTTGGTGGTTGCTAGGACAAGACGGGTAATGTGATCGTCTTATAAGATGTAGTATGGTTAAGATTAAATAAACAACCAATAAGGAGAAGAAAGACTTAGTGGATCAGCAACCGTTTACCAACGATAACGCTACAGGGATGACCCATCGTCTACTTTATCGTTCTAGCGTTCTGCCATCAAGTATTGGCAACAACACCAAATAGATAATATTGCGACTAGAAACTGTTCTGCATGATATTTTTGTTTTATTTGCATTTCTTAGTCTCAAATGACTTGAACATAAGCCGCTGTTATTGTTGAATGGCATCGACTCATTGTTTTTTGTTATACTTTAAACCGAATCACCCACTTCGTCTTCCTGACGTTGAATTCGGAAGAGTAGACTTGTGTTGTGACTGCAAAAAAAGCTTGGTATGCGATGTTGTTTATTGGAGAAACCGGTTGGTGTGTTGAATTGTTTATTACAAGACACTACATTACAGAGTGACATTTTCGTACTACCGTTGACCACAAGGAATATCAACCTTCTTTATGCGCGTCCCCAAACCAACACTACAGAACCGGTTTCGCACTCATCTGGTTTTATTAGGTAGCTGTAGTTTGATTGAGCCGCCACGAGTCAGTTTTCACCCGTTCAGCCGTAAATTCTATGGGACCTGATTATAATTGCAGGGTTTTCAGTGGGTAACTTTTCACAATACGGTTAAACACATTGCATTCCAGATCTATCAGTATTGTAATGTTTACGCGCACAGTAGCATAAAGTAGTGTGTGCCTGGTATTTTAAGACAGGATGCTACTAGTCATAAGGGACTGAGTTGAGAGGGAGAGTCAAAAATTTTGCATAATTACTAATGCTTCCATTTGCGATCAGATCGGGACAACCAAAACGAAGTAATACGGTTGTGACCATCTAAGAAAACGCCGTGTGATCAAGCTACACATAATTGCATCTTAAGAGTAATTCGGGATGTCCATATTCAAGACTATCGAACAGAATATACTGTCTTACCGGTTCTGTGTATGCAACAATAATTGGACTCACAATTCTGTAATTATGGTACAAAACCGATTGTACTCATAGGCTGCTATCATTTGAGCAATT
>LOND01006989.1:9793-24392 GCA_014220965.1 Paragonimus kellicotti
CCTAGGCTGTGAGCTAGGCTGTATGGTGATGGAGCCAAGATATTCAGTTCTGCTGAGCTTGTTCATCACTGCGAAATTTGGCTTGTAGTTAGTCTTTATACTCATATCCTGAGGATTACGTTGTCTTATTCTGTGTAGATAGCTGACTTTAATTTTCTCATTATTTCTCAATGTCCAAATAAACGAATTTCCGATGAAAGTCATCTAGCAAGCATAAACTGTCAAGCGTTGTGCGTTATCGTTTTCATCTCCTCTTGAACTTAACTTATTGTGATGCTCGCTTGTGGTTATCACTTCGAATCAGAAAGTAGGATTTAAAACCGTTGAAATCGGGTTCAGTTTATCAGCTCATGATGTGACATGGCTAATTGGCATCTGCTTAATCGGGTAGTAGAAGATTTCCTATGGTTGATACGACCGACAGCGTGGGCAATCATTCAACCAGATAACAAAAAACCTTGAGTCCTTGACCACGAGGAATATCCCTGTAATAAGTCATAATGCCAAACACGCCCATTGTTCCGCAGTGTTGTTACATTGAGTCAGCGTTGAATAAGTTGGTGTCTAGTGGACTCACGTTCAATAAGCAACTGTAGAACACCCGATGTGAACCGAGGACATTGAAGTAATATACCAAATTAACCTGATTATGAAATACTAACGCCAGTTTCAACGCAGTTTAGTTCATTCGCAACTACCATGCGTTTTACCACGATCACAGTGTTCCCCTCACAGAACTTACGAACAAACAGCAAGATCTAACAAAGAACATTTTTAACAAGGACCAGCGTAAACTTCACCAGGTATTTCTGATCGCAAAGGAACATCCTTTAACCACGTCAAAAAAGAGAAACTGCAGTCCCGCGTGTAAAATATCACATATTAACAAGTCGCAACACTGGGTGGCTCAACCCCATGGTTGTTGTCACAGCAATCATTAGTTAGGGCTCATACTTAGGCGTTATCGTTCCCAATTTGATGCCCCATATTTTTAGTTGCGTTCAACTGCTTAATCAACTGGATCAGCGGCTATTTAGTTACCTAAAAATGTTGTCGTTTTCTCCCACCCATTCACCAAGCATTATACAAACGGTCACACCAGAACATGGACACACTACACATATCTAGTATACTGCTGAACCCACTATCTGTACGGACAAATAACCAGCAGAAGGGAGAAATGAATTTAGCTAAAAAATCTTCAGAGAATGAACGGAGAAAGTACGATTGATCTTAGAACGTTGAAAAAGACATCAGAGGTACGTTCATTACTTGCGCGAGATAAACCTGAAGCGATCGTTGAAGTGACGAGTACAATATGACCTACGACATTTTTGAATAAAGCAAGCGACACTGAATCAGTTTTCTGCATTGGTGGAATAAGCTTGCAATGAATGTTACCCTACCTCAACATCGAATCATCAGTTACGTACAGGGGTGCAACTCACGTCCTGCAATTTTTGTCCTACGAGCACAGTAATTACATCAAATGCATAGTATGGTCGTGGAATCAAAGCTTTGGTCCCATCTGAACAAAGCGATTTTGTTCACGTTTACAACTTTCCGTCCCCAATAGCTCAGGTTACCTACGACTAGAGCACAGCTGCTCACCAGGTGGCTTATTTTCGAATTGAATGTTTATGGGACCAACTGTAATTGGAAGGAGTAAGTCAACTTTAAGTTAAAGGAGAGCAAAAAAGCATATCAGCTTAATAGTGAGATCTCATTTGTTGGAACCCCAAATTAGTTGAAAATGATAGTGTCAATTAAACAAAATGAAACCCACTAACTAATATGCCTCGCCTGCGGACTATGGTGAAAATTACTTGAAAACCATGTAGTATCAAGCAGCCCCATACTACTAATGTTTCGGCACTACCCAAGAGTGATCTTTGTAAAGATGAGCAGTGTATTCAGAGTTATTTCCTAGCAGTCAACTGAGCAGGTCAAAAAGTCCGGCAATACGCACGTCGATATTCCTAAGAAATCTTTGTTGTGTGACTGAAAGTTGGTGAACGTATCTTCTCTCGCTTTTCAACCGACATACAGCAGTGTGTCGAGTACAGCAGCAGAAGTTTATTTTCAGTTCGCTTTCACAAATTTAACCTGACATCTACTGCGTTCTACAAGACGGATCCGCTAGAATCACGAAAAGTAATACTTTCTTATATGTCACATCCGTGCAGTTTGATCACACAAAATCATTAAATCGTTTACCGCATAGAATGAGTATTAGTAATTGTAGAACAAGTTTTAGAAAAAATCAGTTTAGTTATAAGTACCAATTAACAACTATTTAAGAGCTCTGCAATAGCTGATCACGAAATAACACGGGTCACACTAATTTTTCAAAAAAGTTTGATGTAATCAGGCGAGGGTTTAGAACCGCACACGGTCGATCAGTTCGGAATGCTATGAAAACTATGAAATCCAAACGTTTTCTGTCAGTCGGTTTGAGATCGATTCAACACATCTATTTGAGGACAAAGTAAACGCAGCATTGGCCGGCTGGACACAAAGGCCTCACTCACACACCTACTGGTCTTATTCCTTCGGGTTTACACCGGATACGTGGTGTGTGAGTGGAACCACAAGTGGTGCAGCGCAAGCCACTTGGGGTGATGGTTTGAAGCGCAGGCGTCCTCTGGCTTCGGTCACTGTGACAGGCTAATCCGTTTCGGATGCCGCCAACCGTGTCTGTTTGTTCTATGGGTAACTAGAACACCCAAAAACGAAAGTGATTTAACTCCACATTCCTCTCTGGTTAAATTCCAAATAGGTTTTTTCTACTCAAAATTCAAAAATAGCTTATCAACTTTGCTTGACTTTACCAAAAAAGACCAAGGTGTTGCTCACGTAGAGCGCGAATGATACCAATTGAAAAATAGGTCAGAAGTTAGCCCAGCCTAAAGTGCAGCGAAAATCATCGTGAAAATCAATTTTGTCTCAGATATTGTACCAGCGAAGAACAAGTCTGTAAGTAGTTTTTAAAAATAAATAAACGCGAGTATCATTACTATGCAATGAGAATAAAAACTATGTGATTTGACTCTTTGACAAGTCAGCGTTAGAAAATAACTAAAGCACATATTTCGTGAGACGTCAATAATCATCTTCAACTCTTGAAGTAAGACCAGGGGCACTCAATCAGAAAGATGATTGTTTCTGAAACCACACCAGTCTGCAAAGGGGAAGGTCGAATTAAACAGACAACGAAACTACTGGATTACTAGGGTTGATGGGATAACTGAAGCATTAGACAAAGAGGGCACAAATACTGGTTTACAGAATCAGAGAAACATATACCGAAGTGTATCAGGCAGGCAACTGTAAACTGCTGCAAAACGCTGGAGGAAGAAAAGAAGTTTTCTGGATTTTGAAGTAAAATTATTTTCAGAGATATGAATAAGGTCTACGTTCATTTAATGAGCTCTAATTTGAGAGCGTCGTAGATCGTACATGATTGCTCAACTGAGGTTGTTCTTTTAAACTATCATGATTCAACAAAGTGTCCTTCTTTCAGCGTTTGGCTAACGACATCCGTACATAGTCAGGCTCTCTGTTTAGAACCTTCTCATCACTTGTGAGATACCAGTGGGCTATTCCACATTCGAATTTTGGGCGGACCTCAACTCAATCACCGTTTACTGTACCGGCTAATAGGATCGTCGCTGCTCAGGTAAGTTGGGCAATGAGGTTGAAAGGTAGAAACCGATAACTGTTGCTCAGATTATGCTTCCGGTTTGTAGCTTTTGTTCTTTTCGCTTAATATTTCAATGGTCTTCGCTTAACCTGCTCTCCGCTCAAGCGTGTTAGGTATCCCGCCTTAGTTGCGTTTGGTCTTTTGATCTCAACGCACCCGATTTTTGATATCACAAACTCCTCAGTTCACCTTCCGCTTTTTAGCATTCTATTGGGATTGATTCAATTAGTTCTGTGAAACAGGAAAAAACTTACAAACCTGATTGGATTCGGATTAGTACACTGAATTTGTAAAACAGCCACCTCTGATTTTGCTGACAACCCTATCCCTATCCCGGCAGTGACAAGGATATGCACTACTGACGAGCTCTAATGAGAGCGAAACTCGAGTCTAGTGCTTCTTTTCGAAAGGGGCCGACTGGAAAGTCTATGGGAATGCGACAGCTGCGATCAATTGTGGGTGATGTTCAACTTGAAATGCAAACATGTCGATTTTATTCAAAACTATTTCGCAAACACAGGTTGCTGACGATTAGTCAAAGAGTTAGATAATTTTTAGTTGCATTCCATATGACGAAGACATACAGTACTGATGAGCTCTCATGAGAAACTCCAGTCTAGCAATTCTCTGTGAAAGAAACTGGATGAAAGGATTACTTGTATGCAAAAGCTGTGGTCCAATGAAAGTGATGTTTATCCCGAAACATAAATGTTCCCGAGGCATACAGTTTGCTTCTGAACCCCAAATTTTATGACTAGACCAGTGTTCTTATCACAGTGCGACCACAGATAGAATGGAGTCAAAGGACGATGATAGATTTGTAAAGCGGTACAAAAATTTATTTTGAAGTAAAATGCAAATTAGTTCACTTGGGAACATGTATGCTAATCGTGAACGTCCTTTCATTTCGACAAAACTGTAGGGAGGTATGTTTTGTAAGTGACGTCGATGATTTAAATTGGTCTCATAAGTAACTAATGTCCAACCAGCAAACTTCGTTTGAGAGGCGCATAACAGTAAGCAAACAATTCCTTTATTTTAAGCAATACTGGGTAGATGAATTACAAGGATGGAAATTTGATAACGTCAGATATTTCAATCCATGCGAAGATGGTTAATCTTGTCCAGTAACACTGGTTCCCCAAGTGTCTAAAAGTTGAAATTATGGTCGCAAGAAAATATCGTGAAATAGTGGTCCGAGTCAACTGCAGGGTGATATTTTGGACAGTGATCATGGATTTTAGGTAACACTCATTTCTTCAACTTTTCCAAATCAGTTTAGCCACAAAGACTTCCTACTAAGCCTTCAGCATACGAGCACACACACCAGCTCTTCAACTGATAAGCGCACTGTGTTGTAGCGTCTTCATAGAGTGTAGACATGGTTGCCGATATATATATATATATATATATATATATATATATATATATTGTCGCGATGGATATTCTGTCTGTCCAAACACAGTAGGCCCAACAATCAGTTAGACGATGAAGCATTGAAAGGCGGCAAGATGTTTGCGTCAAAGTGAAAGATAAGTGTGAGGTTAGGTAGCCTTTGTGTGAAAATGACAAAAAGCTGGCTGAAGGACGTTGACCACCAGCTCAGAATGACAGCTTGGTTCTGAGAGATGTAGCCACGAGCTATAAAGTGTTCTCAAAAAGCAAAAGTAGTCACTAAAAGCTGAAAACGATTGTAAACGAAGTAAACAGAACAGAAAAAATACTAGGTTACGAAAGGGAAAACTTGTAATAGCTTGATGATAAAACATAGTCTGCAGTCGATAAGGTTCACTTCTTTCTAGTCAACAATTCTCCTCCTCGCTGTCAAGGTTAACTAATTTGAACACCGTTCAGTTATACGTTGGCTTACGTAAAAAGTTGTCACGTCTGTGTAAACATATTTGAATCTGCAGTCGAACCAATATGAGACACGAGGGTCACCGTTCTTGTGGATGATTAAATTTTGAATGGAAATCGA
The DNA here is from genome assembly GCA_014220965.1 of Paragonimus kellicotti. NCBI lineage: Eukaryota > Metazoa > Platyhelminthes > Trematoda > Plagiorchiida > Troglotrematidae > Paragonimus > Paragonimus kellicotti. The sequence goes on from LOND01006989.1 coordinate 15,475, forward strand.
TGTCCGTCTATTTTCACTGTGTTCTATACTCTGTTCTATACGAACCAATCGTTTTTTTCCAAAATAGTTCATTTAGTTTCAATGTCCGATCTTCTTGAAATCCTTGGGGATATAATTCTTTTGGATACCGAAGACATTCACTTCGAACTGAGGTTTTGGCTAAGGATTAAGATGATTTGTCAAAGAACATGCATGTATGTTTAATATTGATGAATATTTTCGTTGAAATGCCACCTCGATTCCTAAAATCATTGTAATTACAATAGTTTAGCAACGTTAAGCTGATTATATCTCATCTGTACCGATGGCAAACATTTTGTTTCATCGTTCTGTAAAATTTTAATTTTTCGTACGTACAGAATTAAAAGTTGTTTACATGACGGAATTTGATGAAATTCTAGCTCTGTTCAACTTCTTTTATTCATGAGACTTCAAGATTAAACATTACGATTGATTGTCAGTTGAAAAACAACATACGTTGTTCAATAATTATAGAAATCTTATTAAAACCTGGTCTCAACAACGCATTAGTATGCAGTATAGAAGATTGCTTGGTGTAACCTAGTAGATTGTCAACTGAAAACATTGTAGATAAATGGAAATGTTGAAAAATTCCATAATCTTTGTCGTATGCAGAAACTAGAAAGGTCTACGGTGCACAAGCACACAAGCTCGTAGGATGTTACAGGAGGAGAAAATCTCTCTGCTTTTACGTTCTTTCTATTGTGTTTAGCGGAGAAAAATCGTGATGGACGTTTTATGGGTGTGAAGGAAAAGTAAATGGAAGTAAATGAAACTGAACTTTAATTGAGCTGCCGAAATGTTAACATATCAACAACGAACAAAGAAGCACACTGCAACAACATTCTACCAGATCTGCACCTTCAGTGAACCATAAAGATGAACTAGAATGGCAGTTAGGAAACTTGTACTGCAGATTGTCTATGATATAAGTGCCGATCGGCTAAAATTTTACAATTCTCAACCGATTCAGCGACGACCATGGAGTTAGTCAGTGCATTCCAATGTAAACAGACCCTGATTGTGGAGCATTTTTGTTCGCAAAGTAATCTACCTACCAATTTCAACGAATAACCCCAAACTAGTTTGCTCATGTTTACTGAAAATAGTTGGGCTAATGGTTGAGACGATGCGTGGAGTATCTTGTAGTCACGATTAAGGTCTTCTCTGATGCGATCGCATTTCATTGAGAATTGACTTAATCCTGTTAGTCTGTTTGAGTGGAACATTCTTCTGGGCCTCAAAATTGTTCTGCTGGTCAGTCTGAAAACTTTCAAGGCATTTCTAAGTTAAGGACGATAGGTTTGTACGTCCATTACGAGGAGTTGGCAACCTATGGAAACAAACATATCGGAAAACACTTTAGAGTGAAAGACAAATTCTGTCTAAGTTCTTTAAGGTTATTGGTGCCTTTAAGCCATGACTACACAACTTTTATTCAGACTCAAGCGGTGTCATAAGTGTCATCACGTTATCTTTTGCATACTGAAGCGAGTAGCATTGTGTTGTTACGGTAATAGTCAACACAATGCTGAGAATCAGCATACATCAGTTAATCCAAATAAAGAAATTTTCTCGAAGGGGTGCACTATCACAACCAGTATTTTTTACTAATGAAAAGTTGCGATCAAAAATGTAAGCGGTTTGCAAAGTAAATGGAGGCTAATTTTCATCTACAGGTCTCCGTGCAGTAATACTGACTAATGAATTGCTCATAATGGACGGTTTTCATGTCAGTAAATCAATTAATCTCTTCGTCCTGAGACAACATTCGTGAGCAGTAAAATAGCTGTTGTCTTGATGGAGGTACGAACCACATGTTCAACCTAAAATATTACTAGACCAATTCAAGAACAGACTTTTGTTGCACCACTATTATAAAAATGTGACTGTGTGGATAAGGTACCCACAGGAACTAATCACACATGTTCTAACTGTTTCACAAGCCTCGCTATCGTCTGTATCCAGCTGTAGGTTCCCACTAGTTTGATAAAGTCTGCTTGAATTTTTCTGTTGCCTCGTCATTACCACAAATTACTTCCGTGCACCCTATACACCTGCAGCTGCGGATGTTCGGCGTCCGTTTCAGTGAAACAGCCTTGACGAACGATGATGCTCCTGAAGCCAACCAGCAGAGTTTCAGGAGCACCAACGGAGTCTCAGTTTCCGGCAGCCGGCCACTGTTCTAAGCATGCTGTAGGCGCATGAACGAAATAAATTATATGTGTAGTACAGTAACGAAAGTGGATATGTACATACGTAGTCAAAGTTCAGCCAGGAGTTTGAAGTAAACAGAACATTGTTTAATACATCGACAATTACGGTCAGCCGTTGGGCTATCAGAATGCTTGCGTTTTAGAGTCATCTGTTCCAATCCCCTCTTTCTATAAGTGAAAAAAGACGGCGCAGTAACCACAACAATGGTTTGGCTGTATGCTTATAAAATCGCCCGTCACTTGCTAGATACTCCTGTGTAATCACTACTGCGGTAAACAATCTTATGAGAGTAAATATCTGACTGCTCCACTTTGGCTAGTCTGATATGGTTGTAACTGACAAGGTCGAAACCCTAGTTAGTACTGTCGTCTTGATCAATGCAATGCACACATTTGAGCATCACGTCAAGGTAATCAACTGGATCAAGAAACCCCCGATCAAATGTCATTACACAATAGGTGGCGGATGATTTCAAGTTGATTGAGAAGTCTTGTTGTTGCAGCCATTGATCAAAGTCTATTGGACAGGTGCTGTCTCCTTTTTAGACGATCAGGCAACCTGAACATTACTCACAGCCGCAGAGTTGAGCTTCAGATAAGCAAACTTCTGGGTCCTAACGAATGTGAAGTCACGTACGTGGGTGTTTGCCTCGGATTGATATTAGCTATGTGGCCGTGGCACTCTCAAGGTTTTACGGAATCGGTGTAGGTTTCAGATTATCGACGCTGTTATAAGCTCCTCGGCGCAGTTCGCAGTCAGTCTCACCGCATGACATCATGAGAGAAGTTGGAGCTGTGTATTTTATTGCCATATCGTGTTTCTAGTATAGGGGAAAATTGTGTGCTTTCATTGATAGCCAACTCCCTGTCAATATGCTAATTCTATTATGTTCTGAGTATGCCGAAATATTGGTCATGATTCCCGAGTTCAACTAATTGTGTGGATTTGACTTGCTGGTTAGTGGTTTCTAATTCAATGTTGTGACTTGGTCGTTTGTGCATGGATCAGTGACGTTTAGAGGTATGTAGTCTGATGTGCGAGTACTCTTGCGGAAGTGGTTTGTTGATGGCTCTGTTGACTTCCTATTAATTAAAATGATATATTTGCGATGCTGCGCGGCGACCTAGAAAAAATTCTAAGATTAGAGGCTTAAGCTGCGTACACAGTAGCAGGATTGAGATGGAAGGGAAAACTTATACAGGAGAGGGTTTCTGCAGTGGAAAGTTGTTGGTAATCGTCTAAGGTTTATAGTGATTACTTGTTGATGGATATTATTGGAAATGAATAACGGTGCCATTCTTATTTGTGTGATATACTGCCTATTCTCAAGTAGCACAAGTTTTAACTCCTTTCCCTTCTTTATGCAGAAACTAAATTTGGAAAGTCATTAGGGCAGCATCAAAATTGAGCAGTGCGTCATAAAACTTAGAGAGTGACAGAGTAGCAGATTACAGAAAAGTTTCTTTCATTGTTATATTTTCGAGAAATCCAATTCTTGTTGACGTGCAACGAAAATGAATCGGATGTCTGAGTTTATAAGACTTAAATCGAAAAATTTTATATTTACTTCTCTAGAACCGATTAGATATGTTTATATTGAAGCGTTAACTGTAGCGTGTTATTCACAGGGAACATGACAGATGGTACACAAATGAAACGTAGAATTAGTTCGCAAGCTGTCGTTGTATGTTATCACACGGCAGAAAAAATAGACAGATTTCGTCGTAAAATTAGTTGCCCTCAAATTGGATCTAATTGATTTGATATACAGTCCGATTAAGGTGACACAATCTCTTCAGCTTAGTTGAGAAATACCTTTTACGAGTTGCTGATTAGCATGAACATAGCTGCTATTATCATTGTGGTTATCATTATCATCATCATCATCATCATCATCATCATCATCATCATCATCATTGTAAGAGTCGACAACACAGTTGTGGTTCATGCTGAAGCGTATCAATCGAACAAACGTGAAGAAAAAAAAACAAGCCGTATCCAAGAGGAATCGAAGGGTGTTAAAAACTTCTATGGTTTTATCGGAAATTCATCAGCGTGTGTTTGCCACTTACGGACAAAAATCAACCAAACCACAACTGAATGTAAGATATGATCACCAAGAGAACTTCATCGCGAATCTCACTTCCTCGTGTAATCGTTCACACTCACTTGACAAGCAACCCGGCCAATGAAAGACAACGTGCAAGCCACTGAGCCCGATTAACCGCTGTTTAACCTAAAGCCTCCAACCACTGACTCTCTGAGTCGAGAGATTCCCATTCCTGGAGATGAACCCAACCCACAGTGTACAATTCTTTGGTGAACAAATGCAATGCCCTACGCCAGGTCATCATCTGCCTACCTCGCACCTCACACCATTCGGTCATAGTATCGGCAAAGAGAGCTCAATGTAGCAACTTTAAGTCTGCGCAAACTTGAAGAGTGATCGAGGAAGCCTACTCGGAAATCACTGACCAATAATCGTTTCCTAACCTCAATTTGCTCACTCGTTGGTGTCCTCTGAAACAAGTGACTGAACACATTCATCGGTGAGCTGATACCGGAAGCCCAAGTTTCGGGGCCATGAGGTAATGCAACTTTTACTGTCGCCTTATGAACTTTAAGCTTCAAGGCGATGCTTGCTTTTCGCCAGCGATGCTTTAGCTAAACGAATGCCATCCAAGCCTAGGGATACGAGTTCCTATTTTAGCCCATATACTTCCGAAACTGATGATGAGAGTTTTTAGTTACAAACAAGCCGGTAAGTTATCTCCATCGCTTCACCATCTAATCGTAAACCTACGTAATCACAGTAGTCTCGCACAAGTTTGCTGCACTTTGAAGCTACAATACGCATTCCCAAGTACTAAACAGAGTGTAAAATAGCATCCAGCATCATTTGCGCCGCCGGGAAAGTTGTCAACAGCCAACGCCGTGGTTCCAAATCTACCGACCAGGGTGCTACATCACAAGTTTGTGGCGGCAACACAATAGAAGCAGGAGGCCAACTAAATTGACCCTCAAAGTGTTCCGCCCAACGCTCTAACCTTCTGGACTTATTACAGACTAGTGTACCATCTACCTCGCTGATAGCTTCACTGACAGACGGTCGCCTGGGACCAGTGGCACGGATCAGCTTAAAGAGTTTGCCGGTGTTCCTGAGGCGAAAGCGGTTCCATTTCCCTAACGTTTTTCACTAACCAAGCCTCACGATCAGCCTTCAGACTATGTTTCAGTTTCCTGTCTATATTTCTAACATGCGAGCCGGCCGTTTCTGCTCTGATTGTCCGTTGCAATTACGGATCAACTTTGGGGAAACGTGGAGGCACCGGGGACAGCGTTCTTCCGAAGGAGGGGTTCCAACAACAATCCTGTAAAAGGAAACAATACAGACAAGCATGAGCCAAAGGCCCAGTAAGCCATGCACACGACTTACACAAACGGAAACTAAAACGGCGTCAACAACACAGCAGCACGCCCGTCACACAATTCAAATTCAACCTGTGCGCGCCTTCTGGTTTCGACCGCACATTACATATCTCTTCTAGACTTATTATGTGAAATATCCAGGAGGAACCTTCAGTCTGGCTTCTAACAACTCTGAAATCCAATGTTTGTTCATCCATGTACCTCTGTGCCGCATGCTACAGTACCTGCTTTCTGAATGGCCTGTGAGATTTGAGTCCAGCAGCTATTAGGATCTTCGGAGTGAGTACCACTAAGGCAGCTTTCTAAGCTGGTTTGGTAATTATGCTTACCGATGGTAAAGCCAGTTTCTCAACAGCTAATCGTTGCTGTCGGTGGGGTCGTTGCCCAGCAAAAGTAAGAACAAAACGACAACGTATCCAACGCATGATCTGAATCCAAGCATGTGCTCCAATAAGAAGCGGGATCAGTCTTTGAATGAAACCCCGTCCCGCCACCTATAACTAACGGCTATGTGGTCTATCTGAGACCAGGCCTGATTCGGAGAAGGCGGGCGCCAAGTATAGCATTGACGTGCACGATGCCTAAAACCAGTACTGGCTAAAAATAGATTATGCTCAGCGCACAGCTGCAACAATCGCCCACCATTATCTGATCGATGTGATGCTATCCCAAACCTACCACCTAAACGAGATTCGGCTTCACCAAGGCGACCGACCTGGGCATTCATATCTCCGGCCAGAACGACTATATCAGAGCCACGTGTCGACCGAAGGAGAGTGGCCAGATCCGAGTAAAATGCGTCCTTGACGCCGATGTCACTACAGTCAGTAGGAGCATAAGCAGACACAATAAATTCTGAAAGTCTTGCGTCTAGAGCTGGTTTTAACAGAACCTGCCAAGCGGACGGCACAAAGTCTACTGTTAACAGGAATCCAATCTACTAATGCGGCTGCGTGCTGAGGACTATACCTACTCCAGCCTGACCTGTAACGGCGGCTGTGGAGTCACCCGAAGTGTATAACCAGTATCGGGTAGACAATGCGGGTGCTGTTAGTTCCATACGTTGACTACTGTCCTGGATTCTAGTCTCTGAGATACAGCAGACATCGACATTTAACGAGTCTAACGTTCGTGCGAGAGCGGCCTGTCAATCCATTTGTTTTAGCGTGCGAACGTTTAAATCACCTGTAGTTATTCGCATTCTGAACCTGAGCAGGGGACAAAAGGGCCGACGGGTGATTGGTAGGAAACTTACCGGGACATTGTTCCTAAAACTAACTATATCCCTGTGAGGACGTCAGTGTAATTACTAGAAGTTGGGATCGAAAGGGTCGTGAAATTTAAATTTGATAGGATAGTAGGAGGAGAGGTCAGTAGTGAAAAGTTTTGATTATCCTCCCTGGTGTATGCATCAGATAGAGCAACCTGGTTCATATTGCGGTACGGCCGATGAGTCATAAAATTGTTGGCCTTGTGAGTATTCATGGTCTTGTGTGGGCTGAGTTGCTGCAAGGACACTCAAACTTAGTCAGGCGAACGATTACCGTACTCATCCAGTCTTTGGTGGAAAAGCTTGTACCGCAAGGCAGCGGGTGGGTGGCAGTGTACCAGAACTGGTACATGTTTCAGGAAAAAGATGCCAACCTTCTTCCAACCCCCAACCTGGAGGACAGAAGACTGTGATTACTCAGATCTCTAGCTGTTGGCCAACCTGGCACAAATGACTCTGTACGTGTGATCATCATATTGTTCACTTCAGAACAGTGGGCCATGGAGATGTGCTTGGTGTCACAACTTATCAAGGTCCACTTTTATCGCGAAGGATGAGAAGTGTTCAAGTTGGAACTGGCTAAATGTTTAAACTCCAGACACTAACTGAAATTCTAATCTCAGTCTACCATAACGTTGCTGGTTAGCAACTTAGTCCATCTGCGCATTTTCTGGCACGATTTCCCTTTCAACCGTTGTTCCGGCTGATTGGCATGAGTATGGCCACCTCCACACTCTAACTGACCGAGCGAGTAGCGGAAGCATGAGTCATCATCGACAGCCTGCATATAGTTTTCGCTTACGAACATGTAAACATGAGTACTGTGTCAGCAGAAAGTTCATTATGCGACTGATCCAACTGAATCATCTCATAATGCTGGATTGTGGTTGACAAAACAGATAGCGCTTAGTCGTGACTAACATAAACGTAGATACTGGAGTTATTCATTCTATAACCAACGCCAACCTGTGAGTGAGACTTCATGTGGAGACCACAGGTCGTAGGCTACTGCCGCTTTGGCTGATGCCAGTTATCAATCCCATAACAGAGGTTTCGTCGGCATGTGGTCGACTTACAGATGTATCACACTGCGTTTGTCTTCAAGTGAGGAAGTCATCCGTTTAGACCATTAACAGTCACCAGATCAGTTTGTGATGCGTATCCAAACCTACAAAATTTGCACATCATTTACTTTATCAAGCCTGTTTTTTACGCGAGTTGATTTATCCACTGTGAGGTCAATGGCGCAGTGGTAAACACGGTGGCCGGAGTTCTAGTCCCGGCAGTGGCAAGGATATGCACTACTGACGAGCTCTAATGAGAGCGAAACTCGAGTCTAGTGCTTCTTTTCGAAAGGGGCCGACTGGATAGTCTATGGGAATGCGACAGCTGCGATCAATTGTGGGTGATGTTCAACTTGAAATTTACTAAAATTCCATCTTGAAGATGCTGAACGAGAAGGATTCAGGCGCGGGCTCTTGATGCACCTTTGTCATTCGCAGATGGTGTGTTCACAGGAGTTAATCGTAAGCAGTGTAATAAGATCAAACAGGTCACTGCATTCTCTGTTCATCTGTGGGTGTCCGCTTGTTTAAGAGACACGATTTGGATTTCTGTTGTGCTTTGTCATCAACCTTCTTTGATGTTCCTCACTCCACACCCATGCAGCTGCTAAGGTTTCGCGTCCATTTTACGGAAGGCATCGTATCAACTTATGTTTGTCAAAAAACCTACCGACGCAGTTTCTTACAAGCTGTAGCATTCTTGTGCATGTGACAGACACACTAAGAAAATGACTGTCCCAGTAATGCGGTTTTGTGAACAGATTTGTGTTAGAAGTCTCGATTGAGTTCTTGATGCAACACTGCACATTTTCTACAGTTACGAATCGAAGTGATTGCGGTAACACGCCAGAAGTAGTATTTAGACTCGATCAAGGACTGAATCACCGGAGCCAAGCCACGTTTTGGTTCAACGAGAT